>JAAAKB020158814.1:0-12228 GCA_010014835.2 Apostichopus leukothele | reverse complement strand
AGAGGGAATAAGATCTTTCTAGAGCTGCAATGGATGTTGTTCATATCATTTATCTCTATCACATGTAAACCAATGATTATTTGTTGGGCTCGTGTCTGCTTTAATAACCCGTTCTTGGATGTAATAACTTGTTGATGAAATGTCAAGGCCATTAGAGTGTGTTTAAAGAGAAATTCAGTACGTCCATTACCTAGGAAATTGCTCCACCATTGTGTCAGTTGTGGTCAGAGACTCATGAGTCTCTACTACTGTTTAACATTTCTTGCCGGTTCAAAAAAAGTTCAAAACATGGTAATGACCATTGTTAAAGCATCCATAAAAACTAATTCCAACTGCACATGATAAGTCATTTGAAAAAAAAAACAAAAGTAAAGTAAAAAGGGAAAGGATGGTAGGTTTTCTCTGCACTGTTAAAGTGACTGAGACGTGAGAAATATATAAATATAACGACAAGTACATATTTTGTAGGTGGTACTGTAATTAATACTGTAGTAATAGTGCATAGTGTACAGTATGTGACAGTGCCTAATTGGCCTAGCCATTAGATATCAGCACACTGATTCTGCTTCATGTGTGTTTTTAGAAAGTTTTCCAAATAGCTGAAATAAATGTAAAAATCTTACAGTAATTTAGAAGAAAACCTAAGCTGTTTAGGCCTCTAAGTTTTGCATAATGTACTAGTATATTATCTGAAAGAAGTTTGCATTTTCCCTGTAACATACAGTAGTCTGTATAGTACACTTTGTGTATTGGACATAGATTTGGAAAGGTCACATTAATTAGTCTTGTTGAGTTCTTTTCCTCCTGGTTTTTTAGCTCTGGAAATTCAAATTGAAACCTTACACTGGATTGCGTATTCGCTCATTTGCTGATTGCGTATTCGCTCATTTGCTGATTGCGTATTCGCCCATTGCTGATTACGATAAACATTGAACACGTCACAGTCATTGTTGCAATTGAAGACTATAGAATTACAGAATTAACATGGTGGTTTCTCGGTATCCCCCTTATATTAATGACCATGTCGAAATTTGAGACTTGCCCTTATCTTGTACAGCCTCCTACAATATAATATACACACTTGAGTGTGGATTGTCAGTACTGATAGTTGTAGTCTTTTGGCTCCAAACCAGGAAGTTTGCCAAAGTATTGTGTATATTGAGGTCAATCATGAGAAGACCATGGAAAGAGTGGTTTGATGTAAAGGAAGTCATTAATAAACACACAGAACATAGTCACGATTTCTTTAAGTGACTTGTTACTATCACATTATGAAAGTTGTTTCAAGGCGCTCACGCAAAGTGCTCGGACTAGATGTTGGAAATTAGTATCAGCTTACGGTGCAGGACTGCATGTTGTGATAGGTACATTTGTACAGGCTGGATATGTAATATAAAAAAGGGAGGGATCTGGGAAATCTGAGAAGGTACATCCTGTTAGAGGTTCAACTTCAAAGGGTTACTTGGTGATGGAAAGGGTGACATGTTTGTGTCTGTCTGGGTGGGGGGGGGGGGTGGGGGGGGTGGAGGGGCTATGTGCTGTCATTTAGCTTCAGGTGTCTCTCAGTCAGACTTTTAGTAAGTCTCTTCCTGGTGTAGGTACTCCCAGGTGCAGGTACTCCCTGCACCTAGAATAGAGTACAGTTCTGGTACTCTTTATTCCTCGGACTTTGGACGTTTTGAATAGAATAGTATAGTAGTAAGGGCCTAGGATAGTAGTGAGTACTGTATACTATACTGTAATTATCGGTGTGATATTTGCAAAACTTAGGGTTACTGAACTTTCTTGAATTTTTTGTTCTGATGTTGCAAATGCTTCAAGTTGTTTACAATATTTAACTTTCTTAAAGTTGGTAAGTACTGAAAATGTTTAAAACCGTACAGTAAAGTCACTGTGATCTGATTTTGGTATCAAATTGCTGTATGTGCTGCTCCATCATAGTACAGTATTAAGCTAGCTAGGGATCAGGCAAGGCTTTGATCTGGTTCGAATAAATGAATAAATTCTACTAGGTTTTAATACAGAGTTTTATACATAATTTGTTTGGTTATTCTTGCGAGTTTACGATATCTACAGTGCGGTGATGCAATACGTGTATTGTTTGTAAGTTATTGTGTTAAAGATATGATAATTCATGATAAATATATTCCCATCATGTTTAGCACAGTGCAGTAGCAGTCACCTGCTGGTTTTGAGAGAAAAATAAATAACAAACCATCAAGGCATGATTTATTCTGTATCGCATAGTAAAATGCTATGCAAAATGGGCATATTGCTATTTCAAGTGCAAAGATATACAGTACAGTATAGCAGTGTTTGTACACCGTAACAAACCATAGCATGTTATAAGAGACTTCAGTGCAGTGCCTGAGACTGCTATCATCAAATTTGAACACTCAATTATTCCCTGAACATTACCTACTGTACAGTAATATATATGTAGTATCGATATTATTCAGTATTATTTTCTCAGTGATTAACCGCTCTGGATCGTTGATTAATCTGCGAGGTATTCGTTGAGTTTGAAATAAATTTTCATAGAATGACCGTACTTTCGGGTGACACTTTTGTGTTGGAGCAAGGACAATCACCTTACTGATTACACACACACTACAGTCTACTGTACCATGCATACAGACTTGTGCTCGGTGCGGAGTTGCCCTGTGGCAACATTCCACTCATAGTTGTGCTCGTTCAAGAGTCAGTCGTAGTGTAGCGTATCACCAAAAATAATTGTGAAATACGAATTAAGAGTTTCTGATCCCAATAACAACCAGATACCAGTCAGTTCGAAAAATGCTAGTGGAATAACTCCAATAATGGGCAGCCTTGTGCAGTACTATCGACCACAGTAAATTTTGTAATCAGCCTACGTGGTATGTTTGAGTTTATTAGTACTAAAGTTTGAGAGCAGTAGTAATTAAGTTTGAGAGCAATAGCGATTCAGGCAAGGTAAATATCCCTGTTTTAATAAAAGAATATCTGAATATATATCTAAAAATGGAGCAGTATGTTGATTTTGACATTTTTGCCTTACCCACCAAAGTGACCACAAACATTAAGTGTGTCCACAATAAGCCTTGGCAACTTGAAAACTAACACTATGCCAGTAATGTTAGCCCCCCTGCCATTGTCACCCATCATATTGGCAATATGGCATAACATTGACTTTTTGACAATAATTTGCATACAACAAGGTACTGTACAGTACTGTAACTGCACAGAGCCCAATAATATTACATTATGTACATTGGAATATTGTATATATACTGTACATCATGTTCACTGTAGGATAGCCTGTAGGGTCTGTCAAACAAATGCCGGGAAACTGAACAGTTTGCTATAAACCTTGTGTGTCGTATGCAACCTGCAAATTAGATTGAAAGTAATTACCAAAATCATCATGACATTCCTGAAAGCTGCCATATGACAGATATTATTTAATAAACTATTGTAGACCTGTGTAAGAAACCTGGTCCTCTGTATTAAAAGGCTTTAGTTTTATGTCAAAAATATTTATGGTATTATTATAATAGGAGTTGTTATGTGTACACGAACTTGTATTAGTATTTATCATGATTTGGATTTATGGACTCAGTACTGTACTCATGGTACCATATTTTCCGTACTGAAAGCCTTGAAAAGAGAATGACAGAGAAGCAGTGCAGTGTCGCGAGGTTTCAAAGACAAAAAAATGGATTGTAATATTCATTTCTTGGTTGAAAGTCTTAAGTTTGATTCTGTTTTTTCAGCGTCTCCATTGGTTTTCCATTCCATCGTGCACGTATTCATCCTTTGTTTAACTTGTAATGTTCATCCATTGTTTAGCCCGAGTTGATTTATATCCTCCTCTAATTTGGCTTCACAAGTCCACAGTCAAAATATCTACATATGAAGTGATGGATGTATGTTACTGTATAGTACACAAATTGTTACATCAAAGCAACAAGTTTTCACATCTCGTACAGTAGTTACGTCCTGCTGAAAGGCAATCCTCTCATCTTATGTTTTACATGGAGACATAAACAGTAAAGATTCGCAAGGAGGCAGTCAAGAGTCTCTACACAATGTCCAACCGGGAATGCCCTCTCTAAAGTATAAGCAATACATGGCGACGTAATCAATATTTAGCTGCGACTAAGAAATGGCTTGTTGTAATCTACTGTACAGTATACCTAGATTGTGACAGGATGCTGCAAACTGGCTGATTTTGTCTGCCCAGTAAGGTCTGGATTTCATTGGACGGACAGTGACAAATTGTGGCAATCGTTTGTAGAGTCGTTGGATGATGTTTATCTGGCAGGCTTCCCATTGAAAATTAACACGTTGTAAGGAAGTTGCAGCGAAAGATAACAAGTGATGAAGGTTCTTCCACGAATCCAGCGATGAATAAAATATGAAGCAATGAGATGGCAACCTTGTAATATTAACTTGGATCTCATAACTAAGTCTAACAATGTTTCATGTATTTTGAGAGAATGTTCCCTGAGGTGAAACAGAAAATTGAACTAATAATTCATGGATGGCTTGTTACAAACAAAAGGGTGTTTGTGGGAATTCACTAGCGGAATGAGATGATGAATAGTGTCTGAAGAAGAAGAAGACACAATATTGAAGTATGGAGACTTTATTTGGAAAACTGCTGGGGAGCCCATGTGAAGAAGCAGTTGATTAGTTGACTTGTACAGTATTCCAGTAGAACTAAATGAATAGTACAGTAGCTGGTAGCTACAGTGAAAATTTTTCAGCTTGAGGCTTGAAGAATTAGTTACAGTGATTAGTAACTGTTACGGAGGAATTAAATCAATTGTCATATTGCAGCACTGTGATAATATGACTAATGAAGAAAGCAATGCCTCCCCTGCCCTTCCCCAATCCACAAAGAAACATGCTTCTAACACAATTCATGGAAACCACAAGGTCTCTGAATTGCGATATTTTGTGGTAGCCTAGTCAGTACATTGCATCCTGATAACAGTTATATTACTACAAGAAACATTGTATTACTGTATATAAGGTATGATCACATCCATGAGTCAAACGTATACATGTGAAAACGTTATTGGTGAAATATCTGTATTTTTACAACAACAAGAACAAAAATATGATGAAAATGGTAAATAATATCGTTTACCTCCAATCCCCTAATGCTGCTCATTAACTTTCTCATCCAAGGTAACTCCACATGTTATTGTACATGTATAGTAATGTTTATGTAATATAACACATGATCCCGTGATCCCTACTATATTATCAGTTGCACCATTGCCGCTCACTTCCTCTGCCTCTGGAGTCTACCATGTGGAAGTTCCACACACAGGCGCAAACACACTTCCTGTAAGAAATTTCCACTGTCGCCTAATCTTGTTTGTTTGTTTCTATTAAAACCTGAGCGTTTTCACAGCTTTCAAACCACAGTATACTTGAGAAGGACAGGATTGTGTCTTAGCTGAATTAGTGTTGATTATTTAAATGTCTTCACATTAGTCCTGTACTTTAATGTGCTACTGCTGGTATCGCAAAAGTAGTACTGTAAAACTGTTCCAAGACTTGGTGTCTGGGCTTTAAGCTAGATGCAATAGTATTATTCCATAAATTACAGTTGTGTATCCTTTTCCGGTAATGTTGATATCCTGTTTACACTTTGAAAGTTTGAATTAGTGAAACATTTCTTATGCTATGTAGTGTGTAATTTTGTGAACGTTCACATACAGGGTAGTATGATCAATTGCTTAACTTGTACCAGTTGTGCAAAGTAAACAAGTCACGGTGAGGGAGGTCAGTTTTCAGGTGATAAAGTACTTACTAAAGTAGAAGCTGCAACAGAATACAAGTTAAATTTAATGTACAGTAGCTCATGCAGATCAGAGATTCAACTCCCTTTGTACTGGGTCCCAGTGAACCCATACCGACTCCATATTCCATTTCCCAAACTTCTTTCCCCTATCCCCCCATTCGGCTTTCAGAGTCAGAGGGGGTGAGAGGGGGAGGGGTCTGGTGGTTTGTATTTCAGTATTCACGGAAGACCTTGATTTGTGGGCTTTGTAGAAGTTTGCAGGTCTACTGTTGCTGTATCACAAGTACTGTGGATCATAGAGTCCACTCCCTTTGTACTGGTCTCCATGATGCCATACCAACCATAAACTGACTCCATATTCCATTTTCCATACCTTTTACCCTTACCCCTCGAGAGTTCACTCCACACCTTGGGACTCACCAAGGGCTCACCAAGTTGACAATGGTGCAGACTTAAAATATCACTCACTCGATTTGGTAATTTATCATTACACTGTATTTGTGATCACAGCCTTTGTTCAGAAGGTCTTTTAAAACTTTTGGCTTAAATTTTTCTCTTTTCATTTTGTCATTTCAGGAGCAGGGGAATCTGGCAAAAGCACTATTGTAAAACAAATGAAGTAAGTATCTTATTAATATTCTTGAATTTTAACTTTCAGTACAGCAAACAGTAGGCTACTTGTACAGTACTGTAGATCTGCAGTGTATGTATAGAATATAGACAAGTCAGCATCTCAGTATCTCCAGACACTTTGATTAAATTCTGGCAGAAAAAAATATATGAACTGAAATTATGATATTCTGTACCTAAACTCATCACCTACTGTATCTAGACTTTGCCGATTTGTGAAACTTTTTGAGTTTTGTGCATGTGGCTCTACTGTACAGTATGTGTTGCGAATCCCAGTGGTGTGTTAGGTTTTGAATGCATGAAAGATTGTCCTCATCTGAGAACAGATGCAACGGTTGGAAGAACAGTGGATTTTGTTGGCAGTCAAGATGGTGAGAGGAGAAAATGAGAAAAACAAAAAGCATCTGGAGTTGGGACCCAAATGAGCAGGAGTCACTGCACAGTTGGAAGAACAGTGGATTTTGTTGGCAGTCAAGATGGTGAGAGGAGAAAATGAGAAAAACAAAAAAGCATAGATGGAGTTGGGACCCAAATGTGCAGGAGTCCCTGCACAGTTGGAAGAACAGTGGATTTTGTTGGCAGTCAAGTTGGTGAGAGGAAAAATGAGAAAAACAAAAGAGCATCTGGAGTTGGGACCCAAATGAGCAGGAGTCCCTACTCGACTGCAAGTAGAAGTCTCATAGACCCACGAGTCAAGTTACTTGCCTTATCCTACCATGTTACCTTTGTTCATCTAAGGTGTAGGTCTTCTGATTCCTTCATTCTGTCTAGATGTTGGTTTCATTGCAAAATATGAAAGGAATGTACTTTAATTATCAAAAGCTTAATACAGGATTTAACATTTTCCCAAATATCGCCACTGGCATCTTCGCACAGAACACAATACACTACATTTTAAATATACACATTTTGAAAATGAAATGGAAGGGGAAAAAATGTCCTCGAGTTTGTTTCCTTGAAATATGACCTACCGTTAGACCGCTTCACGAATATAACGGCTTTTAGTCTTCACTGTCCTTCGTTTTTTGGGAGCAGCCCTCTCCTTCGCCTACGCACATAACATTTCACTTTATGTTTAATATCATAAATCACATCTGAAAGGGGAGCGTTTGAATAATGCCAGATGATTGAGTGAGCACAGAGTAAGTGAATGAGAATCATCAGTGGCCTGAGTGATACTGCCATCATAAAATCCTTCCCACCCGATCTGCAGACCATCAGTGAAAAAGGTGAAAGAGACTTTCACTGCAAATTGCAAACAATGCCGTGAGGTTTGCTGAGGATATCGCTATTAAGAGGAAGTGATATATTTTAAAATGCTTTCAGAGTCTGGAACTCATTCCTGATTGGGGGGTTTTAAATACTGCCATTCAGGAATCTACTTAATCTGATCATTTTTCTGTTGTCGGGAGCGTTCAGATCGTCACGGGGCGTTTTGTTTATGTCGCTAGTATGTCGCGCAGTAGTTATGGGTTGAATGCAGGTCTTTTGCCGTTGATGTTGGGATCTTAACGTCTCTTGAAAAGAATGATATTGAATGTTTACAGTTCCGGTGGGCTATGAGAATGAAATGAATTAGTTATGTAGTAATTATGTGACACTTTGATGATTGAACCTTGTGTTACACTGCAAGCTGGGTATGAAATAACAGTTTTAGTTTACAGTAAGGCTAAGGATCAGTAACAGTAAGGCTACAATAAGGCTAAGGATTATACTAGTGCTGATAGTCGACTCTTTCTTTTGTCGTTGATTAATCGCTTAGCTCTTCTCCCGATTACTCGGTTACAGTTATGACGTCATCGTTTACATTGCAGAAAAACTGTCAAACAAATCTTTCTCCATGGTTCCCTGTCTTATTTGATTGTGTCTTAACGTGTGTTGTCCAAATCATGTTGAAACCTCTACCAAAAACAAAAACTGTGAACAACTTTCAATCTACAACATTTCTTAAAATCCTCCATAGTAAATCAAATTATGTTTGTGGAATGAATCAAAGAGGCTACTACAACTACTAGCACTAATAAAAGCAAACGTGCCAACAATGAATAGATGTAACACCTTGTAGCGGTATGATGATCAGTATGCAAGAGTTTTCTGTAGAAGGACGTTCTAGGCTAGGCGCTAGCCTAGCGCGATAGCAGTCAGCCGTTTTTTAACACAGCACAGTGCTAGTGTATCATTGTGAGAACCTGGAATTTTGCGATCTTTGCTGTAAAACTGCATTAGTGTTGTTTTCGATAGGTTACTGTAGGCTGTTTTTCAAAAGCAGATTAAGCTTTCTGTGGGTTTCTTGTTCCACAGGTGAAAAAACTCATGAATGTGTCTAATTATTTATGACTTGAACAGAACAAGTATTCGATTCAGACAAATCAGGGCAAAGACTAAGGAAAATTTTGAAATTTTCTGTATCATTAAGTAGATCTGTGTTTGTTGAAGACTTAAATGTTGGAAAACAGTGGTGACTAAGTTACAAATAGGAACCTACCAAAAAATGTTTGTGGTGACCTTTCAACCCTGAAGAGAGCACTGTAGGTGAGAAATGAACTTGAGCAAACCATTAACAGAAAACGGCAAGAAAGATCTCATCACTAAACACTGAGAAGAAGAAACAAGGAACCAATGTAACTTATTGTAGATTGGTGCTGCTCTGATGATCTTCAAGCAGAGCTAATGTCCTAAGGTTTGCTTCATATAATAGTGGTTGAGTGTGTAGGCTTACCAGCAAGTTGTGAAAAACTACAATACCCAAGTACAGTTTAAACCAAAATGTTGTTTTGGATTTGATTATATACTTTAATTGACTATGAACAAGTACTTGGGAGGGGGGGGGGGAGGGGGAGATGAAAATAATGACAGTTAAGGTGAGGAGGAAAAAACCAAACAACAACAAAACCAAACAACAACAATATTAAAGTCGCCACAAGGTACTGTAGGCATGCAATTAGAAACCCATTATAGCATGATGTGTAATCATACAAAATCTGGTAGAAAAAACCCTGAAAAGTAAGTTAGATAGCTTTTCATTAGCTGTACACTACTTCAGTGCAGTAATTGTCTTCCTCGTAGAGGAAGATGATTGAGGATGTCTCATTAATGCCTCTCAAGAATCCAATTATTTTCAGTTTCTTTTGTTAATGAAGTTGAGACCTTACTTAGGCATTATCTTGTTAATGATTAAAACAGCTAATCACACAAAAGACGTCTTTCATCGTCATAGTAATTGCCCTAAACCACAAGTAATTGCAGTTTTTGGAGTGTTTTTGGCTTTCTTTCTTTCTTTCGCCTGCTGTTTACCGTAAGATAAACATTTTAAATGTTCATGCCATGGCATGTACTATTAAAATCATGTTTAATGATATTTTATACTTGTAGTGCTCATGACAGTATTGCAGTATAAGGATATCAGCATTGTTACGAACGCAGGATTCTGCGTCCGGGGACGCAATGTTTTGGCCAGGGACTCAAAATCTTCAAATTGCTTGCAAACCCCAAGTACACACTACACACTCACAACTAGGTCAACGGAAAACAAACCAAAACACATTTTTGAATGAATATCTTTCATTATTTCTTCTAAAAAAACACAACTTCTTCTGACAAGAACCAAAAGTTCTCCTACTCCTACAGATCATTGAATTTGTTTGAAAATAATTATATCATAACAATCAACCGCAAGGTATAGGGTTAGCAACACCCCATTATGGAGATTTTCATGCTAAAATAGACAATGATGCTTTTCCAAAATTCCAGTGATTTGGTTGGTTAATAGTCCCCATCCATTGCCTGTGAATATTCTTGCATCTGTAGTGCTCAATGAACACAGAGTATGTTGTTTAACAACAATTACTTGCAACGTTACTTTCCCCTGTGTAGATATAGTGAAGTTTGCGGTATAGGCTATCATGTGTGTGCACTCCAATATCATAACGTTAGGCCTTGTCACATACAGAACGTATACCTTTTTTTTTCCACTAATAACATTACTGACCTCAGAACTATTTTTCTGCACTGTTCATTTGACCCATCACAATTCAAAACGTTTAAACCCAAGTTGCTGACACCGTGAACAAGCCTCTGAGAAAGTTGCAGGTTTGCATCATTCTTGCTTTTGGTTGCTGTTCACTTCATATGACATAATTTATTGCTGTGCATTTTCTTTTACCCCATGCACTACCAACTGATGATTACCACTAACTTTGGTCAAAATTAGATCATAGGCCTAGTAGAAGATCCATTTGAAAAATATTTCACAGTTTGTTCAATCATGATCATGAATGACCTCTTACACTTGCACAATTGTTGTGCCACCTCACCGACCAATCACTATCATTATCTTTCAGCCAGACCAGACTAAACCAATGAAATTGTGTCATGTTTGGACCTACCTTGCCAACCTTTGTGTAGACAGTAATGAAGCTCATAACAAGGGCAACACCATCAACTACTTTGTCAGGATCAAGCAAATGGACTGTGAGCAACAGACTATGAAATGATGTTGATGTGCAGATGGATGAACATACAGAAAGACAGATAGATACCTTGCAATGACAATAAGCTCCATGGGCTTCACCAATTGAGCTACTGTATAAATTTGGCAATCTCCAAGGTTTCAAACCCATTAATTAGCAAGCCACGGGCAAGTACTTGGAAAATTGTTTGGACAAGCCCCAAAACAATCCTTGATGACTAGGTGTTTTACAGAAAATCCAGGGCAGCACTGCAGCAGGTTGCAAGACTAACATTTTTTAGAGAATACCATGGACAGTTGGACATGAACAGTGGAACAGGCAAGCCAACCAATCAGCCCTATCCCACAACCTAAATTAAGATTTGCATTTGGGCATAACTGCAGTTTTGATCTTGGGAAAAACATTGTGCATACCTTATCCATACTGTAAAGTATATTCTTTGTTAAAAGGAACCAATGGATATGTACTGACAAAATTAGAAGCTACATTTTCATGAAGAAACATGTTCTAGGCTTAGGCCAAACCTGTGACTAACCTTTCCTATCTTAACTGACCTTTTAGTTTTACTCGTAATCCTTCCTATCATTGAAAAGATATAATTTATGTATCATCTATTTTGATTAGTAGGAAGAATGTGTATATTTCTTCTTGTTTCACCAAGAGTGTGACCGAAAATGGCCTCGTTTTCGTGTTGCCTTGCTGTTTCTAGTGTTACTGAACGTTTGTGTTATCCAAATGCCCATATGTGTAGGCTAGCCTAACTTAGGATAGGGCATAGTTCTATTGCTATTGCCATTGGGGGAAAAAATGTTAGGATATTCTTTAACGTGTACAGTGTACTGTAAGCAATGCCTAGGCCGGTTAGGTCTGCGAGTGTGAAATACATGGAATTGACGATATCCTATGCCTATGTCTACTGTTATACTTTACAGGCATGAGTTGAGTGTAACGATTGATTCTTATTGAGTCGCTTAGAATTCGAAATGATACCTCTCAAGTTAAAGACTTTCCAAAGGTTCGGTTTTTATCGCAATTAGGTACTGCAAACGTACTTCAGTTGTCTTAATAAATAACAGGTCAGTGTGATGAGGTGGTCCACCCGCAAAAAAAACATCTGCTCATGACGTCATGCTAACTAACAAATTATTGCTGACTTACAGTGCGAAAGGGTGAACATGGAAGTATCTATTTATACCTTGTTGATATACCTCACCTGTGGAAGGTGGGGTGGGGGTGGGGGTGGGTGGGGCGTCTTGTGACCATTCTCATATGGAATTTATCAAAGAGTAGAGGGATGGAGGTATGGATCGAGGGCAGTGGCGGAGCGTCCAT
>JAAAKB020158703.1:0-12229 GCA_010014835.2 Apostichopus leukothele | reverse complement strand
CGTATGCTACAGTGTGTTAGGATAATAGTTTTTGTCCCCGAGGTAGAAAAGAAATCACAGATATTCCGCGAATTCGCGGAAAAAGCTCATGCCTGATGAGTTCAATGTTTTGTCGATACATCGTCTGGTTGTTTTTGAGAGGATGGTGACGAAATTCAGATAGATTTACATGAAAAGGTCAAGTATATATGGTTTATAACACATACAATATTTAATGAGGAAAGCACATCAATGTTTTTTAAAATACGATCTTGGTTGAAACAGTTATGAAAGAATGTCTGTATGGGAGATGACAAATTGGGACGTCACAGAGGAAATTCGAGCAGCTTTTCGAAAAAGGTCACGAGGGTTGACTTATGATGACGACAAACCAGGAGAGAATAAGAAGATGGAAACATGAGGGTGACTAGACGTTTGTAGGAGGCCATCGCGGCCGGAGATTCACTTACGACTTGAACAAGAATCCAAACATCTGATTTTTGGATTTCTCTTCTTCGGACTCCACGCTACGAGGTTTGGGAGGAACAACTACAAATATGAATCTAGATTCTGACATGAAAATGGTGTATTGAAGTGACCCCTCAGCGCTACCCGCCCCCCTCCCCCCCATTCCTTGAATAGCTATTCTGTTAATTAAATAGAACACAGAGAAAATCATTCAACTGTCAAAGTCGCTTCTTGGAGCTAAAATGATGCCAAAACATCAAATCTTACATACAGCGTAAACAGTAATCTAGCAAGTTTTGGCAGAGTCGATAGAAATACTCGACCACGTTGGGTTATCACTTCGGGGAAGATAATCATTTATACACTCATATAGAAAATCACGTTCTTATAGATGTGTATGCAGCTACAATGTAGATCAAAACACATGCAATCTATAGTATGAACGACCTAGCCTCTAAGCAAAGCAAAAACCACCTTGTCTGAACTACCTTTCATACAATCTAAAATGATTTAATTCATGCAAATTTATAGGTTTTTTTGTTTTTTTTGTCCAAAGAGATTTAACACAACCCACTAGGAAGCTTTAGTGCCAGATTTGTGTTTTCTTGTTTGCCAGTTAATTAAATTTGACATTTTGATCATCAAGATTACTTTTTGGAGATAATTTTAAATTCTGTTAGAAATTTGTTGTTGTTGGCTTTCTAAGACAACAAACCTTTTGCTATCTAAGGCAAGAAAATTTTGAAGAGATATTATCTGTTGTGAATGTAAGACAACAAATTAGATATAAAGGGTAGAAGGGAAAAAAACTTCTTTCAAACAAATTTTATGGCAAGAAAAATTTGGTTGCCAAGGCAACCAGCTACTGTAACAGCTGATAGCAGAAAACAGATATAGACTGCATTTAACAGCAATGTGGATATATATTCAACAGCAACGCTTGGGCAAATATCAGCGGTAAAGCTGTAACGGCAACAGAGTTGTTAATATGTAAAACCAGCATAGGCTGTAATAGTACAACAGTATCATATCTCTGTATGTATAAACACTTCTATGGCTTTAGAGAAATGCAGCTGTATGTAACATCAATAAAGCTGCAACAACAACAACATTAACATGTTACTGTTTGTAAACAGCAACAGTAGTTCAACACAACAATACAGAGCTGTATCATCCAGCAATAGCACTGTAGAGAAATATGTTGTTGCAAATTTATTGACAATTAACATGCAGGATATCTTAGAGATAAAGAGAGGTAATATAAAACGAGTCTTGAGAGAGAAATTTCTAGGGATCGAGGAGAGGAAACGATAGAAATAGATGAGCTATCTCTACGACATGAGAGAGTACAAAGTATAACTGCAAAATTTCAAATTTTCACCAGAAATAATACGACGAAAGAACTGAAGCAATACTAAGCACCGGTTCTCCTTTTCACAAACCGAGATGCATAAATTTCCGACTACATTAAAATAATTGCATTATTTCTCACATTCAATGAGACTGTGGCACTAACAAAATTCTTTCTAGTTTACTTTTACCATGCTCAATTCAAAATTATGAAAATATTGGGTACATGATCAGAAAACGGACGATACTAATAAACGTCAAATCAAACTACTGATGAAATGATATGCATAGAGAAAAATTGCATCAAATGAATCATGCATGAAGACTGACCTTTGACCCATGGCGCCAGATTCACCTGATCTTTCAACCTCTGGTGGTTCCACGATGGTCACCCTAGAAATTAATGTTCATAACCATATACACCACAGAGATTAGTGACAGAGATTCACAGACATGCATCATGCCAGAACAGAATAGGAAAATCATGACTTAACAAAAATAAATACATAGATAAATAAAGATAAAATGAGAAAATGAAAGAAATTTAATTTCATAAATGACATCAATAGATAAATTACCAAAAATCATGTTTTGGCCTTTTTTTTTGGTCTTGTTTAAGACATTTAGCATATTTTAACTTTTTTTCACTTAATGATAATGGTTGGATGTGCAACTCCTTGAAAAAGAATGTTAATACCAAACTACCTAAATTCAAAATGTCGGAAAAAAGGCCAAACTTGAAACTGGGAAGCATTGACCTAAAAAGTTCACCTAATCTTGTCTTTTTTGACAAATGTCCAATTCTGTTATTTCGAACCTTCAATAATTAATAACATTGCTACTATATCATAGTGAGGATACTGTCTGGATTTACCGATGAACCAACCAATGAAGAAATGACACTCATGAAAGCCTAAACAATTTAACGAAAATAATAGTACATTGAAAACAACTGGTTGTAGTGCTGAACACCAGTTGTACCTTTCAATGGTAGTGCTGACACCAGCAAACCAGTCGAGAGTAATGCTGACGTAACAACACTGTCATCAGTAATACTGTCATCAGTAGTGATGAACACCAGTAATGCTGACACCAGCAAAACATTCAACAGCAGTGCCAACACCAGTATTACTGTCATCAATAGTGCTGACACCAGCAGAACAGTCGATAATAATACTACCATAGCATTACTGTCATCAGTAGTGCCAACACCAGCCAAAATGTCAAGAGTAGTGCTGACACCAGGAGAACATTCAACAGCAGTGCCGACACCAATATCACTGTCATCAGTAGTGCCAATACCAGCGAAAATGTCAACAGTAGAGCTGACACCAGCAAAACATTCAACAGCAGTGCTGACACCAGGAGAACATTTGACAATAGGGCCGCCACCAGTATCACTGTTACCAGAGATGCTAACACCAGTATCACTGTCACCAGAGACGCTGACACCAGTATCACTCTGATATAATAGTGAAACAGTTGTCAGTAGTATTGACACAAGTGGAACAGTTGCAGTGGTGCTGACACCAGTATCACTGTCAGGCTGACACCAGTGAATCTGTCCACAATAGTGCTGACACCAGCACACTGTCACCAGTGGTGCTGACACCAGTATCACTGTCATCAGTATTGCTGTCACCAGTGACACCAATTGTTCTGTTACCAGATGTACCAAGGATAGATGGAAACTATTACCCACTTGACATGAAGCTAAACTAAAATAAAAAAGGAAAGCCATTGATACCAAAAGATGCTGACTAAAATATCTAACCTACTGACTGAGCTGTAGAGTTGTAAGGAGTCATATAGGCAGTCAATAAGTCAACAACAGTTTTACTATTACTCAGTCAGCAAACTGAGCCCACTGTACTGTATTGTGTGAGAAAAACCGTCACAAACTTGACTGGTTTGTATTTTTCTCTCTCGTTGATTGGATTCGATCTGAACTCTACCACTCCTTACAACTCTTGGCAGCTGACATAACTGTATCTCATCAGTTTGAATGTCCTATTGCTACCAAAGAAGTATAATAACTTTATACATCAGCAATGAAGGGAAAAAAATCAACAAGAAAGTGGTTTTGAATTTTGCATTAATAAAACATCATTCCTTGCCCTGATGATAACAAATATTATCAAATCAGATATTGGTGTACTATTTGAAAATGTTTTTCACTCAGCAACAGGTTTCCATTTTAATTAGCAGTGTCACAAACTTTCCGTCACAGCCAGACATGCTCATGGCATGCAACAAACTACCACAAGTAACGAAGTCATTCTCTAGAAATTTACAAGCACAGGGAGTCAAACCATAAGTCATATTTAGGTCGTTTTTGCTCAATTCAATGCTGTTCATTATGATAATACAACCTTAATGTCTTCGGTCTGCAGTTTACCCTAACAATCTTGATATCTCTTTACTTGGGAATTGTGACTCTACAATTCTGTGTTTTAATCAAATTCTTTAGGAATTGTGATCAAAAATTCTAAACGCTTTTCTCTACCGTATCATAATAAATTAAATGAGTACGCAACGAGAATCATTTTAAAGAAAGCAAAACGTGCAAGAGCACGATATTACGATATACACATACATACATTTATTTTATATTAAACAGGGGTCTTTCGGAAGCAAAGATATTTCAATTTCCTTTTAACGGGAAAAATTAAAATGCCGTTTGACTCACAGACCAATACTCACATCATGCTCGTTAGTACCGACACCAAATTTTAACGACTATCTGTATAAATACTACAGAAGTTACTTTCAACCGCAATTAATTTCACAAAAAGCTTTTGGTTAAATACGTAAACGGCCGCACAAAAATGTAGAAGAAATAAAAAAAGTCTTGCAAACGAGGACTTTCATACCGTGTTTCATCTTTAGGAGTGCCCTCTTCGCCATCCTCCTTGGAAGGTTCTGCCGCCTCCTCTGACGTTCCTTCATCGGTGACTGCAGGCTGAGAAAGTTAAAGAGACAGTGTACTGTTATCTTAGAGCAAAAAAAGAAGGCTCTGTGAGTTCATTTACAACTCCACCGAGCAATTTATGGAAGCTCTTGATGGGAACTTGAAATGTTTGTAAATTTCCATGACTGTTCCACGTTTCATCCTTGACTCTGAGAACCCTGGATTAGTCTTTGGTCTCTTTTTTCAACTTAATGCTTCAATCTTAATGCTGTTGATCCAAGCTCAGAATTGGAAAATGACGTGTCTAGAAATTTCGATTGGAATCTTTCATTCCCAGCAAGATTCTTTTACACGTTAGAGGTAATGGGCAGCCAAGTTTATAAACGACAAAACAAGACTTAGAAATGCTAACGACACAACCCTGCCAGTGTTTCGTTCATGTACCTTCTGCGTGGTCCTCTGTCGTTTGGCTTCCAGCTTGATCTTCCGGAGTTCTCGGTGGACGTAGCGGTATTCCTTGGAGAGTTCGTCCAGCCAAGAGATGACCGTGTCGACTATTCTCATCAGGATGCGCCAGATCCACTTGACCTTGACAAGGATCTTGGCCTTCATACCCTCTACAAAGAACAGAAGAACGGGGAGATTAATTATTTACCTGCCACCATTTACTTGTGAACGCATATTCAATATATTTTGAGGTCTACACATCTATTTTTCCTTCAATTGATCAGCAAGGTTTTTTCACCTTTTAGTGTAGGCCTACACATAAAAGCATCAGGTTCTTCCATGTTCAATTTCTTGATGCTAGCATGTTTAAAAGGGGTTTTTCAGACACTGACCTCTGTTGACCTCAATGGATCTTGGAAGGTCAAAAGTTGATATGTTACAAATTTTGGGCACAAAAAAGACTTGCACTGACCTGGAGGAGGAATTTCTTCTTCTGGCTCCGCCTCTGCTCCCATGGGAACATCATCCTGTAACTCATCAGCAGTGGGACCTTCCTCATCTTCATCTAAACATATACATTTGAAACAGGAAATGGTCAAAGGGTTTTAAGATCCCATAAAAGCATGATTCTAGGGGCTCGATAGAATGCTGAAGAAACTGTTTGCCAAGATAAAGTAATGTAATGGTAATTGTCCAAAAATTGTTGTTAAATATTAGTCAGAGATTTTGTTTCACCCAATCACCAGAAAATGGTAAAAAAAAAATGGTAAATGAAGAAAAGCATAAAAAAAAAATAAAGCATTAAATAAATAACGAAATCTTATTCTAACCTACAATAAGATGAAGTCTGCAATTATGTGTGAATAGATATATTGTGGCAACGATTACATAAATGCACAAATATAACAGGTTATACAAATAAACATATCATAATACAAATACACAATGAGGGTGACACAGAACACAAAGAATATTTTCTGAGGGGAACAAAATAATAATAAACCATCTACCAAAAGAAATTTAAAAAAAAAACAAAGACACATGATGAGATGCTGTACCTCCCACTATTAATATTATAAATGTTATGTCAAGAAATTAGTCAAAATCCTCCTTCACACCCTCCCCACCCCCCACCCATACCCCCCTAGTCACCCATTCTTTGCCAATTCAAAAGTACATGATAAGTCACGACTTATAAGATCATGAAAAGCTCCTAAATTTATTTTGCTTCATGAAAAATATCCAAATGAAGTCTTTCCATCTCCTTAAAAAAGACGTCAACACAATGCCTCAGAGTATGAGACAAATCTTCATTTTCAAAACTGGCAAAAAGAAATAAAATCAACTATTAATTTCAAAAGTTGTTTCTCTGGAGCAATAACAAACACTGTTAGTCATAAATTTGCTGAACGGTAAAACCGATGCAGGAACACTCCAAAACGGCCATTAAAGAAAGTTGAAAGCAGAGCAACTCTTCAATTAACAGTTCAATTAATTTCTGTTTATAAATACTAGAGAGAAATATCTCAAATAAAGTTAATTGTTTCTATGTATTGAGGAGTGGACAGTGAGCATTTTGCATCATGAATATACAGTGGGTGCTAATTTGCATACCCATCAGAGTTCGTGTGTGTGTGTGTCTAAACTGTGAAAGTTACACAGCATGGTTATTGGCACACTATGTTTACATCACAAATATGAAGCCATGTTATTAGCATACCCGTAACAGTATGTGGTTAGATCGTGAGTTTTACCGTGGTGGTTATTAGCATTGTACATGGCTACCA
This sequence comes from Apostichopus leukothele, assembly GCA_010014835.2. Taxonomy (NCBI): domain Eukaryota; kingdom Metazoa; phylum Echinodermata; class Holothuroidea; order Aspidochirotida; family Stichopodidae; genus Apostichopus; species Apostichopus leukothele. Next base: position 5,287 of record JAAAKB020158703.1, on the reverse strand, counting down.
TATGAATATTCAGCATTGGATATATGCATACCCATGAAGAAGGTATCATGTGAGTACATCATGAATATAAAGCTTTAGTTATTTGCATACCCCTGGCACTATCTGTAGACGGGTCCAACATTCCGGTATCCTCCTCATGGGCTGTTGAGTAAGACACTGTTAAGGGTGAGCAAAGCGTGTCGTATGGGGAGAGAATGAAAAGTAGATTGTTTGGACCCTGGGACCTGTGGTGCAACCGTCTTTATTATTGGTTTTTTTTTTTCTTGCTTTTTGTTTTGTTTTTAAGATTTGAAGGGATTAGTAGCAGAACTGCACAGCACTCAACATGCGAATAACCAATATGGAAAGCCAAATGGAAATTGAAAGCCAAGCCAGATAGACTCAAAACAGATGGTTAAAAAAAGAAGGTAAATAGCAAAAGCAGAGCATGCCACGTGCAAAATGAAAAGATATTAATTCAACCCATGCAAATGTAAGTCTTCATAAATTGTTGGATTAGGAAAGAAAAACAGATGAGACCTCTCTTTTCAAAACTGATGTGAAAATGAAACCAACCATTTACAAGATACAACATTTGCTTTCAAATAAAGCTTCAAGCAGCTTGTTTGGTGTCTACCATAATATCTCTGGTCATCAAATTTATTTGAGAATGTTACAACAGATCTTGAAATTCTTGACAGAGGTCTGTTGTACTTTTCTAAACAAGTATCAAGAAAAAGGCTAGACCTACCACACTTTGTGTTGCAGATGCACCAAGCCTAACCAACTTTACATGTAAGAGTGTGTGCTGGAGTTGCTTTTGTCATTAACAATTGTTGCTAATTACCAGCAAATGATATTACTTCAAACAGTTTTGCAAATAATTTTTCAACAGTAACTTGAGTGGATGTGGTAGAAATAGGAATACGGTTGTCATAGGCAACAGTCTGCTTCAAACTTCAAATAAAGCCCCATTCCCCTCTCCAACTTCAAGTTATAAAAAAGCTTGCAAATGATATAAATTAATACATGCATTTGCATATATATACAGCATTAAACACACATAGTCAATATAATTCTAATGATCTTTTTCATTCCTATAGCAGTCACATGCACATAAAAAATAATAGAAGTTCAATTATATATTCAGTTTGTCTTTATATGCCCACAATTCATTTTGATTTGCATAAAGCCTAACGTACTGTATTATCAAATCCCAGTATTGAATAGTAGTCAAACCTAGAGAAGTCACCACTTGGCTTCTTTCTATGAGTACTACTTACCTGGTTGGTACATTATTCTATACATATTACTCTATATTATGCTCTAACATTTTAAAAGACAGTAACACAGATTTACAACTATACGGTCTTGAGGTTTTGTGGAATCAGTAGCTTTCCATGATTTCCATGCCTGTTACCAGGGAAACCATATCTTACATTCATTCTCAAAGATATCATACAAAAGCTAGCACATGCAATTTGAATAACCTTTCCCAACCATAAGAGTCCATACTCAACACAAAACGAAGCTTAGGCCTCAGCAGTCATCCATGTTTGACTTGTTTTTTTATTCTGTTCTGGTAAATTTGTTATGGGACCAAATACGTTGTTTCTAAACTACCGAAGAGGTCGTTGAATTAAAACCAAGATAACCAAATGTTAGTCGGTGGCCCTCTACCGGAATGGATTATCAGACGATTATCAAGAAGTTAAAATACTTCCACCAGTATGGAATACCCTTTTAGTGAGTAGGTTACATTTAAAGTTCTTCCAAGGGCATTAGGTGATTTTGGGTGCTGTTGTTAGATTCAATAGTTAGTAAGTTCTAGTGCTGAGATGCTCTGTGAGCAAACGGTGGCTGAGATGGGGTAACATACATTCTCAGGATCTGATAGGATATTCCAGAGGGCATGTGACACTCAGGGAGTCAAGCTAGTCAGACGAGAAGCCTGATCCATGAGCAACAGGTGACTGCCAAGGTAATATTACATTCAGGTTAATCAGACTGGGATGCTCCATCCGCTCCCTTCCAAGCTCAGCATGTTAAGATCAGGAATCTTTCCAAAGAATTAAAGAGGAAAGCAAAGCAAATTCAACAGGAGTTAGAGGTAGAAAGCAAAAGAGAGAAAGAGAGAGGGGAGAGAGTTGGGGTCCATCCTTACCGGCATCAGCATCGTCATCCCCTGCCCCTTGGTCCTTCACCTCTGCCCTCCGTTTGTCGTCAAGCTCGAGGGCCTTCTCGGCATCTTGAGTGATACCTTGGTATGCAAGCTGTATCGATAGAATCATAGCAAACAATGTCTGACGGATCCAGGATGGAGGTCTTAAATTATGCAACTCATTTAACTTGTTATTTGCACTACAGAAAACTGAAACACAAACTTGTCTTCAAAAGAAAGAAAATATGGGAGGACGACACACATTTGTAAGACAAATGTGTTTCTTGAAGCTTTGAAGGTTAATACCTCAAGAGAGAAAGAACATTGTCCTAAACACGGCACACACGATATGAACAAGTGCTGCATTGATGGGCAGTACTGCTTAATGACAGGTCATGCAGGTATCGGAAGTGGTTTGAGGATGTCCCGAGACCCATCAATTTTATGGCTACTTTGGTTTTGTGCATCATAACGTAACATCATTTTCATGCTACAAAAGGCTTTCAGTTTTTCAAAGTACATCCTATCTGCTAGTGGGCATAGGCACATGTACTTCCCGACTATTTGAAAACACTCTCTTGGTTACGTGATTTGTAATGTATGGTAACCATAGCAACACCACCTACCTGTGCAGCCGTCTGCTGTCCTTCTGGTCCTTTCTCTTCGGTATCTATGATTCCTATTTCTTCCATGTCGCTGAGTTCCTCGTCGCTGAGGTCTTCAAACATGTAGTAGCCACCCTGGCCTCTGATAGCTATAGGGAAATGAAATACAGACGACTCAAATCAGAAAAACAGAAACCAAAAAATCACTTTTAAAGAGTAATGTCAAAGGTGAATAAACACAAACAACATTTGTGGGTGCTATTAAAAACAATTCAGTAAAATACTGCCTTGCCAAGTTTTGGCCATGTTTATACATGACAACCATCATAAATACAGTGAATTTTTGCTTTCTCTTTCAAAGACAGTACAAATTATCAAATGTTCTTACAAAACTATTGATACGATGTAAACTAATATCAGAGAAATGTCAACAACGATGCTGATTATCTGTTGTAACTTTTATACTCATTAGCTACTTCGTGTTCTTACATTCAAGTTCCTTCGACTTTAGATAAATTCCTAGCACCTCATTCCCAAATTTACATGTGGATTCAATACATGTTTTAGAAGTAACAGTAAAACAACAATAAGAACTATTCAATTTTCTGGGAATATATTCTATACATTTTAACAATTGACAACCAACTGGCAACAACTTCAGAATAACGGTTGAGAATTTCTCTATACAAAATAACCGCTTTGATTTTTCGGTTATCAGATTCTTCAGAAATCCTTTAGATTGACTGACTTTCCATTCTTACAGTCCTTTGTTATAATATACCCTCTTAAATTTCTCTATATATATTTAAGTCTTTAGTGCCTATATCTAATCAAGAAGTTAACTGCAGGCAGAATTTTCACTGGTTGAAGAGCAGTGTTAATGGCTGCATGTGACGTTTTGACGTCAAGAAGGAGATGGTTTCATGATACAGCAGAAGACTGATATTAGAGAAAGCTCGTATTTGCCAAATGTAAGAGTATTGCTTGCTTGAAAGATTCTACTCACTGTCATCAGTTTTCTTAATAAATCTAAAAAATCTCATAACATTTGGTGGTGATTCTATTAAACAATGCCATATCTGCCAAAAATACGTCGCTTCTTGACCACTTACAAAGACCTTTAGAACTAGTATTCGTAACATTTTCTTCTTCATCATCTCCAAATGTTACTTCAACTGACCACCTACAAGATCATAAATCTCAACATTTAGACAGAACTTTGTCTTTACTTATTTGTACAACAAGTGATCTTTCTTGATAAAAGTGCTCCATTAATATTAATACAGAGGTGTAGATAGTGAAGAGGAGGGGTGCATTAAAAATCTATGCTTGAAATAATTGTTTAAGTTAAAGACTAAATATTTTGGTTTATTCTTTTTTCTTCTTCTATTAGCAAACTAATCTACTGGTGAGGAGAGCGTAACTATGGGTCATTCAGAGGGTCCTGTCTACTGGTCACTTATGGTCAAAACCTGCAGAGAAATATAATTTATGCCATATTTTAATTATGGTGTTTTAATTATAGTGCTTATTAGTGTTATCCTGTACATGCTGTTACTTGGGAATATGACATGCAGGGAACTTTAATATCACATTAAAAAAAAAAAAAAAAAATTAATTGCATCACTTCTTAATAATGTACATAAGTCTTGACTCTTTTACCATAATTACTGGCCGAAATCAGATCTCCATTGACTTAATTGTTAGGGGTTAATGTTCTGCAAAGCTGCCATTGAGGTTACTTTATGCAACTTTTACCATCGTGTTATGGTGTCCAAATCCTTGGGAAGGAAATTCAGGCCCCAGTAAGAATATTAATCAAACCTTTAGCAGAAAGATGATCAGTTTTCATTTTACCTTCAAGATATGCTACTAGCAAGCCCTGTCCCTTTTATCAATCCGTTATATATTTCAAGAAAGCGGAAAATAAGCTGACAATGTAGTACATCCAACATTGGTTGGAAAACAAATAAAAATACAATATATATTTATTACATCAAATGGCAGGTGAACTGAAACAATTTTGTTTTTTGTATTTGCCAACCAAGAAAGAAAAGCCAATTTGGATACAAACTTGCAATATTCTAAAGTTTGTGCCAAGAAACCCGATTGAAATATATAGATTCATCTTCCCTGACAGAAATATTTATTTTCTAAACAATCAGTCATAAATTAGTAAATGATTTTCTTCCAAGTTGCATTAACTTCTGAATAACACAGTAGTGAATACCTTGAAACCTTTCCTATATAAACACAGCCTTGATTCACAACACATACTTTCCTAGTAAGATAGTCGGAGTCCTAACCTCAGATATCAGTCATTTCCCTTATTTATCTACCAAAAGATAACAGGTTACTATTCACTTTAGGATTCCGTAAGTCCAATAAACCACTTTATCAAACAAGAACGCATCTAATTCAAAGATTTAAAATTTGTCAAATTTAGTGAAAAAAGTAACTCCAGGTAAAGTGTTAGTTCCCCCACACCCCCCCCCCCCCCCCCCCCCTAAAAACACACCTTCCACCCACCAAAACACAAACA
>JAAAKB020158484.1:0-12230 GCA_010014835.2 Apostichopus leukothele | reverse complement strand
GTGCACATACAGTCACTCACTCTTCCTTTTAGTGTGTGTGGAGACTTTTTGTCAGTCTTCCATAATATGTCAATTTTAACATTCTCATCAACAATTTGTGAAATCAGATTTGACTGTTTCATCCTTTTAAAATTGCCATTCTTCTTCTTCTTAACTTACAGCAAAGCTAGAGGAATGAACTATAATTTTCCAAAGAAAACCGGTTCAGGCATTGAAAAGCTTCTATCAAATGCTTCAAAGGAAAGCATAGAACTAATTCATAAACTCTGTACCTATGACTGCGATGAGAGGATATCAGCCAGACAAGCATTAAGGCATCCATACTTTAAAGAGTTAAGGTAAGTCACTGCCTTTTCGACATTGATTTTTGGCATATTTTATTTTTATATAATTAATGTGATAATAATCCAGTTACTAATTTGAATTTGTTCATGTTTCAATTCAATTAATGAAGGAAATGTTACATCTTTCGATAATTTGCATTCCTTTCCTGTTATCATCATTAATATTACAGTGTCTGCAAACAAAAACTGTGAACTATTGATTGTTTTTCTGTTAATGACTTCATAATGAACTTACAGTTGGTGGAAACATCCAGGGGTTTGCCCCTTTTGTTGGCAAACTGCGATCTTTTTTTTGAGTGCATACTCAGTAGATTTTAGAATTTGCCAGAAATTAGCAAAACAAAAAGTTAAAAAAAAACTGCTTTCATTTAGCATACAATTTATATTAAGGTATTGGGTATGTAATCACCGAATGTATCGTTAGTGAAAGAGATTTTACTATCATAATAGAACCATGCCTACTTTAAGTATGAGTACTGTGAAACATGGGATATGTACACTGTATGAGCATTTCGAAAGATTCAACAAGAGCAGTGTAAAGTGACAAGGTATCAGTGCCCCTCCTTCTTGAAAAGTTTGAAACTAGAACAAAATTAAACTGTCATGTATCAAACCCTCGTGAAAGCATTTTAAGTAAAAGCATTGTAAAATGGCTTGCATATCAAGTTTTAATCAATGAAGATTTGGTTCAAACTGAAAATTAAGGTTAGGCTTATGAAGTTAGGATTTCTCAGATTCTCATTTAGTTGATGGGATGGATGTGTGTTGCTATAGTTTTGATCAGTTTTCTCTCCTTTTAATTTTTTTTCTGCCCTAAATCTGCAGGGAACTCTGTCCTGTCACAGTCTATTATGTTGGGACTAACACTCAATTTCTGTTCTTTGTTATACTTTTCTACTAATGTCATTTTCAACTCGAAAGGTTTCTCTGTTATCACTTTCTTCAATTTCATCATGGCTTGCAAGTAATTCATTTGTTGCCATAGCGACCATTTACCCTGTCTTTCTTTTGAGTGCTAGCTTTGACGTACTTTCATCGGATTTTACCTCAAAGCTTTTTTCACTTCAGTTTTGCATGTTGAGGAGCCGGCCAAATTGACAGAAAGTTGCGCGTGAATGCCTAAAGCTTAGACTAGGGACATCATATTCCTCTGAGTCTTCTGTTTGTATGTATGTGTGTGTGTGTGTCTGCTTTGAAGTGATTAGCACTGATCTAAAAGGACTTTGACTGTCCATCTTTGGACCATCTCAATATCTTGTGGGTTGATTACTGGTTTTTTTTCTGTTTTTTTAATTCCTTGTGTACACTTTGTCATGTGATAAGCAAGAGGGATTACAGTTCATCAGTAGTTAAGTTTTTGGCATTATAAAGTGACTGACTGGAAGCTTTTAGGCTGCACGAGATCAGATACTTGCATCCAATGATCACCAGTAGACCCACTGTCTGCTCCGCTCTCCTAAAGGCAACAAAACGTAAAGAATCATCAAAGGTGGAGAAGAGAGCAGCCAACACTGTCTGTTGGCAAAATTGTTTAGAAAATGCCAGGCAGGATAAATTGTTTTGTCTGTGAATAGTCTGGGCTGGTATGAGTTGACAGCAATATGCTTTCAATCTAGGAGAGAGAGGAGAGACAGAGTCCCTGTGATTGGTTATTCAAGGTTGTCACCTGATTCTACGTAGGATGTGCCAGTTACTATGTTACTGCATTGTTTGGATCATGTTGAGAGGAACATGAATACATCCAACGTCATGTTTCGTTAGACGGGAGGTAGCGAAGCTTTGAATTAATTCATAGGAATTGAAGAATCGAAATCGCTTGGATCGATTCTCAGATAGAATCGACAGGGATCAACAAAACAATAACCTTTGAATAGTGTGCTGTGGCGTGCTTTTGACATCTACTGTACTGGGTGTGGAAACCCTTTTTATTCATGTTTTCAGGAAATTTCCAGATTTATTGACAAGAGAATGAGTTTCGTTTGAGGGTTACTTGGACAGATCTGCCGCAGATAATCCAGTGAGATTGCTAACAAAGGCACAATCTGTAGCTATCCCTGTGGAGTTCTGTCTGTGCATTTAACTTAATCATCTAATATCTGCAACTGTAACTTTTAGAGGAAAAAATGAACTTTTTTGTGCCGAGTAATTTGAAATGGGCTCATCAGCTCATTCTAAGAGGGAACTTGTCTTGGATCTGAAAATGAGTAGAGGTTTTAGGATGGCTCCAGATGTTAATATTTTATCCTTATATCAAAGGTATGATTGATGTTTTTATAAATGGTGTTACCTATCCATAGAGAATTGTCACAGATTTGTTGCTTTGTTATTTGTTTCTTTAACATTTCTCTTTTATACATACTGGTGGGGGGTATATTTTCAAGAAAGGAGGTAAAAAAAATTAAGAAAAAATTCAGTTGGAACAGGACTTATTTCTACATTTAATGGTTGACTTGGACCTATAATTCTTGAATTTCTGGTCTTCACTTGCAAAGAATTATTTTTCCTTGATGTTGTATTTGGTACAAGATTTCAGGATGGTAATTTTTTGCAACATGGATAGATATATGTTGAAGTGTTTTACGATGCAACAGTTATTACATTTTTTTAAATTTTTCTTCTTTTCCCCCACGGTAGAGATGCAGATAAAAGAAAACAATTAGTAAAAGCTGAGAAGAAAGAGGATAACACTGACAAGGCATCTACGGTATCCGGGGAAACGGCAAAGGCTAACAACATGGTCAGCAAAGATAACGATCCTAGCATTAATCAGAATCCACACAGGAGAAGGGTAAGTCAATTCTGTTGAAGAAGAATGAGATGATATAAAAGAGCTGAGCAACATTATCTCACCAACTGTTGTCATCTTCCTGGTGTGAAGGGGTCGGGAGGGATTGAAATTGAGGAGGGGGATGGGGAAGACAGTGCACCTCCCCCTGCCTCAAAGCAAAACTAAACCAGCTTACTTGTGTTTAAGCATATTGCAGAATGTTAGCTTTTTACTTTCCAAATGTCTATTTGAATGACATTCAGTCAAATTGAATAGTCATCATTAAGCCCCCCTCCCATTTTCCACTTCCCCCCCCCCCCAATTCATTGTTCACTTTACCAAATTTGAACATGCCAAGGATGTCAAAGCTTTCTGGAGGTTTTAACCCTCCAAATTCCGGTCAGACAACTAATAGTGTTGAATGATGCAGTTAACTTAAGTGTAAAGTTAGAAGAAAACGATGATAATGTTCCATTTTGGTGATGGTTGTAATATGGTTACAAAAATATCAAAGAAAATCGAGAGAGAAAGAGAGAGCCACCAACAAATGAAAAGATGTGTATTATATACTTTCATAATTAGTCATCAAAATTAAGATATTTCAAGTAAACTGAAGTGCACAAATGTTGTGTATTAAGTTAGATCATATGAAATCTACAGATAAATTCCACATCTAATTTAGTGTTTTAGAATTGATTTTGTTTAAAGAAGCATTTTACAAGCATTTTTTGAAACATTGTCATAAATTTGCATCAATATGACATAACTGTCTCTTGTTCTAGCTACTATGCATATAGCATATACAGAGTTCCTCTTATAGACATGTTCCCACAATTTACCGATATGACACTAATCTACTGGTTACTTTTTGCTCAAGTCAACCTACTTTCCTGGAAAACTTGTTTTAAATTAATTGTAATGACAAAATCATTGCCTTTAGGAAAGAAAATCAATAAGAAGGCCGTCAAAGTGAGATTAGTTTTCTGTCATTCTGTTTGTAATTCTCACAAACAAGATTGGAACACAAATTAAGCAAGTAGCTTTGATAGTATAGTACAGCTGAATGCTACAATATTAACTAACTCTTTCATAAAAGAATCTGTTTCTTTCATTTTGTACCTAGAAACATTTTCTGAGTTCCACCTGCTGCTGAAAATGTTATACAAAGTGAAATAGTTTGTTTTTCCAGCATACTTAGAGACAAGTACTTAAATTTGAGCATGCTAACATTTCAAAAGTTTGGAATTAGAGCCATCTCTAGCCTAGTAATCACCTAGAGTTTTCTACCCAAGTAATCACCTAGAGTGTTCTACCCTAGTAATCACCTAGAGTTTTCTACCCTAGTAATCACCTAAATTTTTCTACCCTAGTAATCACATAGAGTTGTCTAGCCTAGTGATCACCTAGAGTTTTCTAGCCTAGTGATCACCTAGAGTTTTCTACCCTATTAATCAACTAGATTTTCTACCCTAGTAATCACCTAGGGGTTTTTAGCCTAGTTATCACCTAGAGTTTTCTACCCTAGTAATCAGCTACAGTTTTCTACCCTAGTAATCACCTAGAGTTTTCTACCCTAGTAATCACCTAGAGTTTTCTACCCTAGTAATCACCTAGAGTTTTCTACCCTAGTAATCACCTCCTCTAGGTTTCCTGGTGAACTAAAAATTAAGTTCTGTGGATTTCAAGTAAAGACAATACAAAGTGACCATTCTATGTCTTTCAAACATATTTTGCATTCACTAAAGCTTACCAAGGCTTTCATACATGTTATTGTGGAATTGCATCAATGCATTGTGACACATACATTTAGTGTATATTAGTGTATATAAAGCAATGTATAACATAAAATGATAGCTTGTCTTATCACTGCATTACCTCAGACTTTGTTAATTATTATGTACATCTTGTTGTTCCATTCATTGTCTTTCTATTTCATAATTCTGGGCAGTATAAATGTCCTTTGGAAAGTTTTTTTGATAATTAATTTATCTAATTAAATATAATGCAATGTGAGACAGATTGTACACCAGTAAGCATAACATGGAACCCATAATAGTAATATGGCCACATATCCCAGGTACTGTGGGAACTATTATGATATCTCTGGAAACAACATAGTTTCTAACAAAACAAAGTTTATGGGGGGTTTGCACAGGGCTAAAAAAACAGATAGAAAACTTTTCCCCCCATTTTTCTGAAGAAACTTAGAAACAGAAAAGAAAAAGTAGAAAAAGAAACATACTTTAGGTGGGGTATTTTTGCATAGGGTAAAGAACATAGCATCTTAATAATAATTTCCCCCCTATTTCTTGAAGAAATTTGTTACCAGAAAGGAATAAGTTGAAGATGGATACTGATTAGGTGTAACTGCTATGTTTTTACCAAATGAATTGCCCAGAAGTAAATATTTTATTTCATTTTATTTCTCTCTTGGGAATGCTGATTGGGAAATATGTTGCAATATTATCAACAGTGTTAGTCTTCAGAAATTCTTGGAATTCTTAAACAGCAGCTGTTTCCATGTATCTTAGTGGAAGTATTCATCACTGCATTTCACTGCCTGGAATGCGAGGAAATGTTATTAGCCCATACATGCGGGTATCAAAACTAAATACTTCATATCTTAAGTCAGGTATGAATTTACTATACTTGTTACTGTGCCATATTTTGGGGGTAGATATGAATATTTTACTTGGCTCTCTCACTTACCTGTCTCAAACAACTGCACTCTTGATATTGTACCTGAAAAGCTTTGAATTCCACTGGGCAGAACTTATTAATTTACCTAATATGAAATTGAAGATATTCTTGAATGATATGCATGAAAATTTATAATGTCACCAGAGATATGAAGAAGTTTGAACTGATGTTGCGAAAGTCATACCCGAAGTGGTTCTTTGATACTACAATCGTAGATCTACTGTAGTTAATATAACCTAGACTACCAGAGATGAATCATTTTTCTATCCAAGTAATGAGGGAGATACATGTCTTAGAAATCTATTTGATAAATAGCAATTGTCTGGGTACATGGGCAGTTTTACGATTGATTTATTGATCACTGAATTGATGTTGATATTTGTTGAAAACAATCAGGAGGATGTTGTCTAAGTTTGATTACATATAATCTTATGTTGAGAAATACAAGGTTGACAAGATACTTATACAGCTTTAAATGTAATATTAAACATGTGTAGGTAATACATAACCTCTATCTAGATGTATGGTTCTACATTGTAAAGTGATGATTGCACACAATTAGCATGGAGAGGTGTTAGTGTAGCCACAGTGTGAAGGGTTGGACGGGGCTGGGGTCTACCCCTCCTTTATTTGTCTAGTTGGACTAACCCCCCTCTCCCAAACAAAAAACAAAAACAGTTGTCAGCTTTTTCTCTCTCTCTAGAGTATAGGCTCTGCCTGTTCCTCAGAGCATGCCCCCACCAAAGAAGGTGTCCAGTTATGCCCTTGGTTAGCCGTAGTAACATATTTACATTGTACACAATCTTCAGTGTAAGCATATATAGATGTACAGAGAATTCAAGGCTAGCCTAGTCTTGTCTTAAAGTGTAATCTTCTCAAATGACAGCAAGGCTTTAGCCAGCAATCCATTGGATCAGGGAACTATGGGCCTGTTTTTAAAGAAGTGAGGAAGACCTGATGATAACTGCAATGTGATAATGTAGCTAAAGCCCTGCATGACAGTACACCATTAATTTGATTTATATATATGGCCTTTAGTTATAATTTTGTTATTTATATATTTATATTTATTTATATTCATGTCTGGATTAATTGATGAATGCTTCATTATTAACTTATATCTACTTTATAAAACTTACAAATGTTATGTTATATCACATGTGTATGATAGTTGAATATCAAATCATATTTTATCATGTATTACATTATACTGCATCATGTATCAATTTAATATTACAGCACATCACATCATTGCACAGGCGGCTAGATCACAACACATAACATTCATGAAATCACAATCATGTCTTATGTCATTGATCACTATCATGTATCACATCATTACATAATATGATGTAAATTATATCACATCACAAAATACCATGATACATCAAATCATGTACCAAGTCATGTATCACAACACATGACATTCATGGAATCACAATCTGAAATTGTTGGTCACTATCCTGTATCACATCGTATAATGTAAACATCATATCACAAAATACTAAGCATCAAATCATGAACCAAGTCATGTAACACACAAGACATGACATCACATATTTCATTATAGTTATATATGTAATTATTATTGCATATAAGCTTTACACATCATGGAATTAATCATGATATCATATCATGTTATACATCCAAATATTCATGTATCTCAATATGTGACAGCACATTTCACACTGATTTGCTTACACCACAATAGCCATGTCACATGTTGCAATTTCAACAGCTGGCTATAGTTGCATTTCACTAACATGAACCATACATTCCCCAAGATTAATAGAAGGAAATAGTGTAGGTTCACAACAAAGTCAAAATGATTTAACTGCATTTCTCTCGTACACAATGTACAATTCTTACATGAAAAGAAGGCTAGGCCTACCAATGGCCACTATGAAAGTACTGGAAGGCTTAATAGGCCTAGAGGAATGATATGCATCAAAAAGAAGCATGCACACTTTAGTGATGAATAATAAGTCTGTTAATTGCATCACTAATTCAACAACAGTTTATAGTGTGGACAATTGTATTTTATGTTGAAGGAGCTGGTATAACTGCAATTGCATTCAAAGACTTTTCTGTAAAATTGATAAATAAATGAAAAATTTATGACATTTATCTGTAGAAATTATACGTTTTTTTAATGATCTTTTGTGTCTTTTTATTTTTCAGAGGAGAGGGAAAAAGGCCTTGGAGACAGAGAACACTTACCATGGGTCATTATTACCAAAAGTGCCCCAAAGCAAAATTATTTCTCACAGTATCTCTAACTACCCTGTTACAACTTTCCCATCTTCAACCAACTTTCCCAAGATACACAATGGGCCCTCCATGTTACCAAGTATAGCCAATACACATTATAACAAGCACCATGCTGGAATGAAAAAGGTAAGCAGTTATCCAGTGTTTGAAGTTTAGCAAATTTATATATACGAAAGGAGATTGTTGCAATTGACAAGAATCATTTAATTTTATCATCAAAAATTCTACTGCATAAGACTTGTTAAAAAATGGTGGTTTGTTCTTTCTTCTCAACCCTTGCTGCTACCGGAGCATCGGTTAAAGAATAAGAAAATTATAGAGTATCATAAATAATCATAATGTGGCCTTTGATCACATATTTGATGTTTCCTGAAGGTTCACAAACATGTGACTTAAAAGTAGGCTATTTGGTCCTATAGATAACTGGAATCCAGAAAACCAAAGGTAGTATTTGGTTCCATTTGTAGATGTGATAGAAAGCTGTAATTACTTTTATCTATTCAAAATTAAACATGGGGTTAATTTTAGCAAATTAAGTTTCGGTTTATCTTTGATTTAACATATGGACCGTTTAGTAAATATACAATGTTTGTGTTCAATTGTAGAAATTATCAGAGAGATCCATACTGCTTTTTGAATAATGAAAAAAATTTTTTTTTGCAAAGGTCTTGATCTGCATAACTACTACATACATTATTTCCATAGGAAACAAACTATTGCATTTTCACCACTCCCCTTAACACATTTCTTGATGTGCTGTAAAGGTTAACCAAACAGTAGACACATTAAAAGTCTTTTATGATATCAATATTTAAACAAAATCCTTTTGAAAGATAATCAAATGACATTATTCCAGTGACCTTTAACTGTTCATCAATTATCTTTAAAATAAATAAAAAAAGAAGGAAAGAAAGAAAGAAATTAAGCAAGCCAATATCTCTCAGTCTCTGGGATATAGTGGAGTAGTATTCGCAGGATTACAACAGAGCACTTGAGAAGTGTTAGGCTGTAGAGCAGATAATCGGAGACACCATTAGACTGATAAGGTTTCAGATATTTGGTCTACACATTGGAGTTGTTATGTCTGAGAATTCTCTTACCACTGTGGATTTTCTAAGAGGATCATTTTCGGAATCGGTATGGCATGTTGTCATGTTCTGTCAACTGATTCCAACTAGTCATGTATAAGAACTAATTAAATTCAGGCGGGAAAGAATTGGAGTAAGAGGATGAGGCAGGGTGTCTACCAGCAGGAGAAGGAAGACGAGTTGAGTGAAATGAGATTGGTGTAAGGGAATGTTTTAATAAATTGAAAATGGGGATATTGTCAAATTGTCTGTTTAGGTGGCGGAGAAATGTAAAAAAACAAAAAAAAACAAAACAGAAATCAAAGGAGGTCGGAAATTGACACAATGTACCGATTCAATTAAAAAACATCTGGACCATGAATAATGATGAAGAACTTGAATTGCAAGTGAAACAAAAGTTGAAAATGAAATATTTTATCACTGTGGTACATTCAAGACTGACATTATAAAAAACATAATTTAGAAATGATGTCGAATTCAGTGACAGCACAAAGGCATCCATGATGATTAATTTTACCATCTCTCCAACTGCAAACTGTTGTATAACATTGAGGGTTAGAGACTATGGGGAATCTGGAAGTTAAGAAACCAGAAAAAAAAATTCAATTGAAATATAACCCCATTGAAATGGACAGATAGCTCTTTAACATGGTTTTATTATTTTCAAAAACTTTCTTGACAATTATAGAGTATTTTCTATTATGGCATAGCGTTTGTACGGATCATTGGGTTTTACACTGTCGCCATAGTAGGACAGACTGACCAATGTATTCGTACACTGAATTTTGATACCACTCCGTGGGGGGGGGGGAGGTTACCATGTCTGTTTCATCGAATGTGTCTTTCTTCAGGCAGGAGGAAAGAAAGATTTGTACTTTGTCTGAGCGACTGCTAGGATAGAAATGTTGGACGTTTCAATTGATCAAACGTTTGGAAATATGCAATATCACACTGTTCTAGATGCCTACAGCCAGCTCATTATCATAGTAGCAATTGTTTGCATTTCTATATCTTTCTCAGAGTTACCAGCCCCCAAGTAAGAATGTGTACGGCCATTACCAGCTTCCCTCCATACATCACAAAAATAAAGAGGATCACTTCTGAAGTGAGTGCAGCTCCAGTTACTTCTGCAAGAGGCTACTCCAGAAGACAATCTCACCGAGTAACTTTGTAAAGTAGCTGCTCCGGGTACTCTAGACGGTGGATGCTCGTGTGACTTCTGATCTTAGCTGCTCAACTAACTTCTAGAGAGTGACTGCTCCGGTAGTTTATGGGAGTGACTCAGCAGTGTGGTCGGTATGCTGATGTGGGTTTCAGTCATGTATCATTACTGACAAACAGTTTTTAACCGCATCTGAAGACGGAGATTAATTACGGACATCGTCGGAGGATTTTTATCATCGTGAGTTGGCCATTTCTAGGAAGGAACCAAACTTAGGGTGTCTTTCAGTGGAGATTAACACATTCCTGGGAGAAAAGACATATATTTTTTAGCGTTCACCAAATTGGCTCCCAGAGCAGTTTCATAAGAGTGCAATTGATAACTTTCTCCAACATCTCAATGTCGGACTAGAAGACTCAAGTGGAATTGTTGGAGAAAGCTGAACTTTGAAAAAACAGGGTATAAACTGTAAATGTACACAAGCTACATAGGAAATGCTGATCCACATCACCATGGTGACAGCCTGAATGGAAAGCAGGCACAATAGAATCGTGGAGATTCGTCTCTTGAAAGATTTTTGCTGTTGCTATGGATCTGTAATTGCATCTTTTTGGTTCATTGACAGGACCATCATGGCCAGTAGATTTACAGACATTGAATAATAATCCTACAAACATTTGTCACCATGGGACAAGGAGATGTTTGCCAGTATTAAACAGAGAGATGTAATATAAATAATAATGGATCTTTGTTCGAGAAGTAGGTCTATTCTGTGATAATATTTTGTATCCTTGTACACCCTCTGGATGATAATTTCCTTCATGGCAACTTTGTTTCCAAACTGGATAGGAATATTCAACAACAATGGAGTAGAAGGCGAAACAGTGAAAGACACATACTGCTTCACTCATAGCCGAACATTAAACTATGAGAGCAATCCAAATCTTTGGTTATAGATTGCATTTAACAATTATTTATTCAGTGTGTGCTATAATATTATATTAAAGTTGAGTTTACAATTAAGGCATTCCATTGACTTTGAGTGGTAAGCTTGAAGTACAAAAGATTTAAAGTGAAATGAAATAATGCAGTTAAATTGCCACAATATGTGGGCAGCTTTGCTCAAGTCACCTGAATTTGATATGATCATTTCTATCAATTATCTCTGTTATTAATTAAGGCAGGGTTTGGTTTAAATAGGGTTGCTGATAATGGGTTTTTGTATTTTCCAATTGATTTTAAAGTCAAATGTTCAGTCATTAAACAAGTACTTAAAAGTGATCAGTCCTAACTAAAAGCTCAGTTTATAAACCATTAAGATGCTTCATATCTTACCACAGGTGAAAGATAATTGGCAAATTTTGGACGTTTGGTTGACATTCACTGTCGGGGACTCTGTTGTTTCGGCAGCTTACAATGGAAAAATATCGCAAGTGACTTCACATTCAGTAAAATCCAAGAGAGTAGATGTTTTTAAAAGAGATTGTTGTATTTCTATTATTAAGTAGAAAACAATCTATGCCAAGCAAACTGTTGAATATAGTTCATATCAGATATACTTGCCGATTGTGAGAAATAATGGTCATCTAAATCAGTTGAAAATGGAAGCACAGATCGCTTAAATATGTTGGTCTGATCAGTTTAGTCATGATTTATGCTAGGGCAGAAATGCGTATAAAATTGATTTTACAACCAAGTAAATCCTATTTCTGTTAATTAAAGTGCTGTTTGTAACTGGACTAAGTTTACCTTTGGGAGTGATTCTGCTTGTTAGGCTAACGTGATATTTGGATTGCTTGTGGACTGTACTGTTCAGAGGGTAATCAAATATACACCTATACAGACTCTCCATAATCTCACTAAAATTTATTTCTCATTTCAGAACTAGGTGCTAACTT
>JAAAKB020158373.1:0-12233 GCA_010014835.2 Apostichopus leukothele | reverse complement strand
GCTACAAATAAGTCAGATACTGAACCACTCATCTTTTTAGCCACAGCAACATTCCATAATGACACAGAGCTGCTCTGAAACTTAAACCACATCAATAAACAAAGAAGATGTATAAAGTGAAATGAATGAACGATGGCTGAAAATAAGACTATATATAACTACACTAACCCATTACAGCAGCTTCAACACTTCCACAAAAAACAAGAGGAGGTGGAGGAGGAGGAGGAGAAGGAGGAGAAGGAGAAGGAGGAGAAAGAGAAACAGAAGCAGAAGAAGGGAGTAGATTCTTTTTGGTCATGCAAAGACAAACTTCTGTATCTTTTCACGTCAAAAGACAAAACCTTAGCATGACCAAAATTTAACATAATGTTCCCACTAAGTTTTGACTATTCTCCTGAGGTAATTCACACATGTCATTAATGTTTGAAATTCTTATATCATCTTGAATAAATCCTCCACAATTTTACACAATGCAGTCCACCTCCATTCATGCTCTATTTAAGATAAAAGCATAGGATATGTTGATATCTGCAAAACATGCCCCCATAATTGGTTAATTCCAAAGGTTAACCTTTCGGATGGATATATACATTTTATATATACATTTATTTTCTTGTGGCAATGTACTTTAAAAAGGTCAGATCTACTTGTTGCTTGTTGCTATGCATTGATATTTATACTTAAACTACTATATTATAGCTATACAAAATTTTACAACAAAACAGTTCAATTGGTGATATGAAGTACATCGCGGGCAAGGTAAACCTATCATTTACCTGCAACTCCTGTTCAGTAGGTAGCTTTTGTAAAGCTGCTTCAGACATTTGATGAACTTTATCTAGCATGAGCATCAGCTGATCGACAATCCCATTACACTTGCATGAGTCATCCTCCGCACAAAGTTTGGATACAAGACCTTTGTAAGTAAAAAAATGTAAAGAGATGAAGATAACAAATTGGAAATGTGCAGTAACGATAATCATGCCAAGTGAATGCAAGGTACAGAATTAACAACAACAAAAAAAGGGGAAAAAAGTAACTGAATGAAGTGTGTCCTTTGTTGACCTGGAAAATATGAAGCTTCACTCTTATTATCCGTGTGGTAATTTCACATTGCATAAATTATTTTGCGTCATAAAAATCATTACTGATTATTATTATTATTTTGAAAGAAATGATTCAAAAATCATTTTTTGAATTAATCGATACTATTGTTACTAATCCAATTTCACCTCACTATGCAATCCTTTCGCATAACCATTTCATGACATCATCCAGGGCCCACGACTAACCTTTCATCCTCACCTCATCTGTTAACAATTCAACCATTCCATCCTCTCATGCCACTGCACTGCTTGCATTGGAATTTATTTTGTTTACAGCTGGGCCGTCAGGCAGCAATGCATTCTCTTGTCTTTTGGCGTGGGAATGATTTAAATTTAGGTTTTCCATGAGAGCTGTCCTGTGAGAGTTGGATTTTCACTTCAAAGGAGTTTACATCTAAGTTGTTTAATATTTTTAAGTTAACTGTCTGGGTTTTCTTGTTTCTCTTCTGTCTCTCCTAGTTTTTAATTAGGTTTGTCCGCAAGTACAGGAGTTTATTTACTTTATTGAATAAAACTTGATTATATTTTCAGAAAGCCTCACTTTTCTTTATTGAAGCTTTAATCGATTAATGACAACTGATTTATATACAATTTACCATTTTGCCCAAACTGAGCACAGCAAATAACGCAATGAAAGTGTTATGTATTAATGTCGTCAATGCAGTAATTTTCAAAGACAGATAAACATTAACAAACTGTGAGCATGTTTGCAAAAGCAACAGCTAGTGAAGGGACTACTGTATAGGTTATAAATCACTTACTGTTTAATTTTCTGACAAAGGCATTGATATCTTCCATCTTGCTGTCAGTCAACCTGCATAAATGAACAGTGTTTTTTTCCTACTGTAGGATAAAAGAGAAAGAAATGCACTGTGATGTACATTAATATAAAATTTAACTGTAGGCCTACATTTATATAAATTCAACCATCAATATGACAGTATATATATGTCAAAATTCTATGCCACAGCACAATGTGCCTCGTCTGAGTTTAGGCTAGCTAGTTGGACAGTTCAAGAACTTAATTAACATATCAGTCCTGATTCTTTACAAAACTTTCTTGGCTGCCATCAGTCCAGTGCATGATAAGGCAACCTACCTGTAACATCTTTTTAGTTGTTGTTAAGCAATATATGACTAGGCCAAGATGGTTAAATGCAACATAAGGGCCTAGGCCTACTACTACTAGCCTACAAATAAATCCAGTTCTTAATGTAGGGTAAATGAACTGGTTGTCCTACTGACGACCACCATTTCCAGCAGAAAGCTGGTTATCACATTAGAATCTTAAAAATCAGCTTTGACTGGCATGCATACATACTGTACCCTAATTAGACTAGTTCAGAATGGAATGTCTCTAGCCTAGTCACCGATTGGTAGCAATTAACCACTTATGTCGTTAGGTGTAGGCTACTAAACGGGGAATTATATTATGAGTTTCAACAGTAGCCTTATAGGTCTAATGGCATATTCTACTTAGCCTATGCCAACTTTAGGCACATTCCTACCATGGTCAAATGCTTTGACTAGGCTTTTTGTTTAAACACAAATTAGGCCTAAACTAAGTTAGCCTAGGCCTTGCCTTTCTATCTTCAACTTCAAGTTCAACACAATATTAATAGCAAAACCCACCAACCAGTGGCATGCAGTGATTAGGCTATGGAAAGCAAAATCACTTCAAAACTGATTCACAAAATGTGTGCACTAACTTAAATTATTCTTTGAGTAAGCTTAGAAGTTAGAGAGGGATCCGATACTGCACTCAGTCTTATGGGTGCTACGTTCTCAGCCTAGGCTAATTATGTTAAGCCCTAGCGTTATGAATACGATAACATGTTGTTGTAGTTAGATTTGCCCAGTAGTGGCGCACAAATGCCGCAACAAAACAAAGTAACAGTATAGGCCACACACACGGACGACACACGACATTGTAATTGTGTCAGACTCACCAACCCTGTAACTAGTGTAAGCCTGAGTGTGATAAATTTTCAAATATTTCACTCCTCATTTACTAGCAGGCCTTGACTTAATGACTTCTATCGCGGGAAATGCATCTGTATGGTCAGGATGTCAGTGCTGCCTGCAGAGATACTTGATTTTAACTTTGAAACTAATATTATGTAAATTTGCTTCGTCCCGGGTCTCCTCACCTGTCGGTCATTTCTATGTGATTGGCATCGGTACTGTATATGGAACGCGAAAATTAATCTGGCAAACCAAACGAACATAGGTACTGAACACGCCAGTGGCGAAGCCACGGAAGGGGGAAGGAGAAGGAAGACCCTATTCCCTCAAAATGGGATCAGAAAAGTGTTCTTAATAAGCCAATACTTTCTGGCTGCTCCCTGGGAAAGCTTTGGCTTTGGCAAGTAATATTAAACTGTCGGAGGCAAAGCACCAGGGATGCACTATGTACAATCATAACACTGGGGTAATACGCCCGCATTAACAATTATACAAAGTAAACTATATACATATATATCAACGGCTCTGGCTATGTCCTTGTAACATCTCTCTTGAATATGTGAAGCAAATGTTGCCAGTTTTTGAGATATTGGTGTTTACATGTCAAGTTGTAGCAAGGATATCTTTTCTATGTGTGGCACTGGGAGGTAAAACCTCCCCTCCCCCTTCCCCCTTTTAAATAAACTTCCGAAATGTATCAAATGCCAATAGCAATCAAAATAGCATAATCAACTAACCAGTAATGGTCTAGAATTGATACTGCACAGAGTCGAGTAGTTTTTCTCGATAAGTGTGACATTGCGTCCGTTAAATCTATTTAAGTAAACCCTTCCTTTCATAATCCCGATTTAGGTCCTTTTATCTCAGCTACGGACTTAAATTTCATGTGTATGTGGTTATCATTATGTAATGACTTTAAATGAGGGAGGAAATTTAAAGTCAAATTAGCGAGTTGCTTAAGTCAAATTAGCGAGTTGCTAAAATTTCAGTATCCTGAGTTCCCCTCACTTTCACGACCTTCCAATTACCTACAGGGTATGAACGCGGTAGACGGGCTCCGAATCGATTTGTGCACAATTGAAAGTGTTAGTTTCAGACAAGTTTCTCAAATTTCTTTTGTCCCCTGTAGTAGGCCTAATTAATCCATTTTTGCCCTAGTGTTGCTTGGAATATATAGGAATATTTATCCTGTAAAGATCATCATTAGCCGATTGGTACCAAATTTGAGTTTTCAAAAGCACTTTCCCCACGCAGGCTCTCTTTCTCAATATTTATTTTTTAGACAGAGGGTTCAATTAGCCGTCTAAATGTCTCAATAAGGTAGACTTTTGAGGGTGACAATAAATGTGATTTTTGAAATCTGAGCATTAGTGACCATTGACTTTCTAGCATAGATCAGGTCAATAGTGATGACCTTTATTCTGTTAGAGATACCCTGGAGTTTGTCCTCGGATTTCAATGCATCTTTGTAAGATATTTACTCTTAGTTTATTAGATCTTCATGAAAATGAGATTTTAGATGTTCAATCTCAACAAACACAGATGTAGGCCGAGCTTAATACCTGAAAATTTCTTCATTTCACTTGCTATTGGTTTCTTTGGGAAGATGTGCTAATCAATAGTAATATATTTAAGGACGTGTTTATTTCAACCCATCATCAGTTTGTGATAACATCCAATCAACTTTGTGGGCAAGTTTTCGTCATCACCTAGATTGGTGAAATTTGAATTTGAACTCAAATGAGAGGAGTTCCACAGTCAATTTCTTACAATCATATTAACGCTGATATAATTGAACATGAGTATAACTTAACTATTGTCATCGCCATTACTTTACCATAATTTGATAATAAATTGATCGAAAACCAACTTGTAACTTATAATAATTTATTTGGAGTGACAAGACCCTCTACCCAAAGCAACCTGGTGTTCCATCCAATACTCATTAGAGCTACCTGTACTTTTGGCTAAATCATCACTACACAATTAATAAGTACCGTGATAGCCAAGAATATGTTATACTGTTTTCTTTGGGGGGGGGCAAGGACGGGGGGGGGGTGACAAAGTTGAACACATAAAGTTTAACACTGAGAACATTCCTCTTTCACCTGTGTTTCCTACAGGGCAAAATTCATATGGTGAGAGAAAGAAAAAACACAATAGATACTCAATAGAAAACAAAAAGCTTTTTATTAATCAGCTTACCTTGTTTTGGCAAAAGTTTTGAAGCACCAGTCCACAATTATTGCACAAAGTAAATAAAAAAAATAGTACTCAATAATTTCTTAATTTATAAGCTTAAGCAATCATGCAAAATGAGAACAGAAAAGGTAAAGAAAGAAATCAAATTTGAAAAAATGATGGAAGGAAGGTTGTTACAGTAGTGTTTGGAAGACAAAACTGAACATTTCCAGGACTCCTGATATATTTTTTGTTAATGCAGGTATTGTTCAAGTACCTGGTAAATTCTTCGTAAGGTTGCTTTAAGATATGCAACGTTAGGACACTTCACAGGCACCAGTCTCCATAAACTACTTTTTTTTTGGTCACATTGCTCTTAGTAGCCTACTGTACCTTCAAAAGTGTAGAGTCACATTCAAGATCTAGCTTGCCAATGATCAAGTCCTTGGTAAAGATTGGTAATATTTTAACAAAACCTTTTTAAAATTAGATTTAATAAGCAATTCCTAGTTGAGACACTGTTTCTCACTGTAAAAGGCAATGCACATGATACATATATATAAGTATAGTAACATCAGTTTAAAACTATTGTTCCAGTATTACATTAAGCAAAGATTAGTTTTCTTAATTGTTAATGAATGTTTTGAAAAATAAGAAATTCTGATAAGTTCATATGCAGCATAAAAGCAAATATAAGCACTTTTGTCAATTTTAGAAAGATACCAATAAAAATAAAATATAATATATTTTCCTGGAATGATATTAACGGACAAATATTCAGCCAAGCTAGAGACTACATCAATTAAATAATTGAGTTTTAACAAAAATGCTTCTAAGATTGTATCTTTTTACATAATGGAAAATAATTAGCTGCATCGTGGATTTCTCAGCAATCCATTATCAGTATTTAGGAAAGTTGCATCTAAAAATACTCTTACCAATACACACATATCAAATAGTTTAAAGTACATCAGTGAAAATTGACTCTTATTTAATTGACTCTTATGTTTCAGAATAATAATAAGACTGTTAAAAATGCATGCTAACCAACAAACAACTAACATGTCAAAATTAAAGATCTTTGGAAGACATTTTCCCAAAATAAAAATATGGGTGCACAATAAAGAAATATACAAAGATGGCTTCATGTATATTGGAAAAATGAAAGACGAAAAATAAATTAAACAAGAGACATTTGGCAAGGTTCTTTGACGCAACAAAGAATGATATGTCATTGAATTGTACTGGGTTAGGGGCAAACTGTGGCATGGACAGGTCCACCTGTTGGACCTGTGTCACATATTTACACTTTGCTATTCAACCATTAGTTGGAATGTGAAATGTTATTGTTTGTTAAGTCATGGTAGAGTGAATGAGAACTTAAAAGTCAATACATAATTCTAACAATGCCTTTATGAAAGGGCATTTCTAGAGGTGCTTTAACTCCACATAAATGTTTCCACATATGAAGGATAAGTAAATAAGGCAATCGAATTTCCCGCTGAGGAGAAATACTACAATGGTGAAGTTCTTATCTTTAATCTCATGTGGTCACTTTTGTTCTTTCTAGCTTATTTGAGTCCATTCCTGATGATTATTTATTTAAATGTAGTGGATAACTGTAATGCAATCTCCATGGCAACAGCATGGTAAAATGATGCTTAGTACTGATGCAACAACAGTGACACTAATAATGCAAATGCAAAGTTAAATATGAAGGGGAGAGAGGGGGGGGGGGGGGTTGGAGAAAAGCAAAATAGCCAGAATGACTCATTTACATGGCAGCAGATGGGTATAATATGCCATGGCAACAAATGGGTATAAGGTGCCATGGCGACTGATGGGTTTAAGGTGCCATGGCAACTGTTGGATATAAGGTGCCAGGCTACAGATGGGTATCAGGTGCCGAATATGACTGCAGCTGACATGTACAATAGGAGCACCGAAGATGAAGTCAACACAAGAGGTGAGGCATAAAATGTCATATGTTTCACATAAACAGATGGTTATTGGTTGAAGCATGTTACTGCAATAATACTGTAGGTTACATTAAGAAAACAAAAGGCACATTCAGGGTGTACAATGTTGTTTTCAAAGTTGACATGTCTGTACATGATGTAGAAAATCCATACAAATCTACCCTAGCAAGAATAAAAAGGCAATGCTATGGTTTATTTCAAGGTAAAACTACAAAGATCCATGGTCACACTGGCCTAAATTCCAGTGAATTTTGTACTGTAAAGACTTACAATATACTTTAAAACTTCCTCCTACAGATAACTTCATTTAAAAATTATGATACTGATATCATATAACAAAGAATAAAAGTTACAGTTTAGGGCATTTAGGCAACATTCTTTGCAAGTGACTCTCTTATTTCTCCACGTTGGCAGTGTAAACCAAAATTTCCAACATTTTTTAACAGTCTGATACAATGTTTTGATCCCCCAAATTTCAATGACATGGAAGTTTGTAGCATTTCTTAGTAATATATAAATGTAACAAAAATATTCAAGCCTTTAATCTTCCTACTGCAGAAGTTATTTTAAAAGTAAAAATTATGAAATGAAGCCAATCCTATTTTACTTATGTAGTTCTTATTGGATTACACAGTATTTTTTTTTGCACGATACCATCAATGTTTTGTAAAACTCTTCAGTAGGCTTCTTGAAGGTGTATTAAACCCTGTCAACCATTTCTAAGGCCATAGTTAAAGCAATACTAAATATATTTTATAATCTCTTTATCTTTAACCAAAAGCACTAAATAAATATTTAAAAAATCCATCAAAAAGCATGTAACTTTCTGTCTAGAAGTATTAGCTAACATAGTTTAATATTTGTTGGCATTTGCAAGTGCTATATGATACTGTACAGGTGTTATAAACTAAGTTCTGCCCCTCCTGCTGCTGAGTAAAATCTATTTCATAAGTCAGCTATACATCGTCTGTCGCTTGAAGCAGATCTTCTCCGTCTCTTTGAGCACACTGAGAAGTGGGAGACACATTGAGAAGTGGGAGACACATTGAGAAGTGGGAGATCCCATATATATTATTCCAAACCATCCAGAGCGGTGACATCTTCGTAACTCGGTGGAGGAGATGTTTGCGACGAATCTTGTCTCTGAGGGAAGAGAGCTATGTAAGTTGGAGGAGATAAATCATTTGTTTCTCTGAGGTGAATGCTTTCTTCTTCTGTAAATGGAACTGCTTCTTCATCCTCTCCTCTGTTGAGTGGATCACCATTCCTTGAACCTCTCAAGGGGAGCTCTGCAGATGGCAGGTGAGGCGCCGTAAATGTATTTTCTGTCCTATTCTTTGGACAGAACAGCAGCATTAGAAGGATGCCTACAGCCAATGCGACAACTAGTCCGAGAAATCCCATAGCTGCACCGACTACTGCACCTGAACTCAGTTCGGAGGCTGTTGTACAGAGAGAGAAACAAAGCTTGAGATTCAGTGGCATTGAAATGAGAGTGGAATATAATATTTTAACAGCTATTAAAAGTGTACTTGATGTGTAGCAACACATTTGTTTAGGGATTGCCAACAGATTAATTCCTTAAATTCCCAACAAACGAACCATGATGTTCATTTAAGCATAGTAAATTCAAGTTGTTACACTTTCACGCAAGTCTTGCTCAATTTTACATTGTAAACTTTACATGTAAACTTTACATGTAAACTTTACATCAATTTCAGTTTTGTCAAGGCAAATAGTACAGTGACTGCGGATAATTACTGATATACATACTTATCAATGGTAACATCACACAGTCTGTAATCAGTCCTTAGGAAAAGTAATATTGGTGCAAAACAGAATTATTCAGAACGTTTCAAGTTTCCAATTCCAGTTAAACGATACCAAAGGAATAGACACGAATCAGAAATGCAGAAAAGACAAAAGATATATAATGGCTTCTTCGCCAGTTCCTGCTTGCAGGAGGATCTAAAATACATAGATACATACCAAAGAATTTCAAACGTTATTGCTATCTGTGCCAGAGACAAAGCACAGGACTTAGTGAATAAGGTGCTCATCAATATAAAACAACAGACCACCTACTGCAGCAAGATGCATTGTATATGACAAGCTAGTTTGTAGTAACCATTTATCAGTTGCTGCTATTGTGTCTCGGGTATAAATAAATGCTACAGAAAATGACCAACCTCTTCAAAACTGCAAAGATGTGGGGCAAATACGAACAGAACTCGTTAACCTCATGACTACAACATATACAAACATAAACACTGAGTTATACCCTGTGACAGAAATAGTGTAACACAATGTATAATCAGACTTTGAACAGAGAACTCAATATAATTTGCGACTACTCACTAGCACAAGTGATTGCAATTCCAGCACAATTATACGCATAGCTGTAATATGAACGCCTTGAACACTGGCCTAATTTCTCTTCCTCCTGGTCACACAAAAAACCATGGTGCAAGGGGCTCGTCAAACCGTTTCCAAATTTTCCGTTATCAGTATCCAGACTTCTCAGGCTAATAAATCCTAACTCCTTGCATACAATTTCTGCCTCAGTCGTCTCAACGTCGTCATGGCAAAGTCGCCTCCAGTCTTCTCCATCCCACACTTCTAAACGCCCCTCCTTTGGAGATGTGCCATTGTACAAGCGAGGTGTATAAAGAGCTATAACCAAAGGAAAACATCGTCTTTTGTGTAACAAGGAAAACTTAATGTCACCATCCCAAGAAATGACAGTATACCTCTGGTGTGTAGGGATATGTACCCAACCGAGCTACATGTATAGTGCAGCTTCTGTTAGGAGAGGTAAAAATGTGGATTTCAAATACATAAAGATGACTTAAGACTTTACAATGAATTGCATAGAGTATGGCATCAATAAATGGATTGTTATCTATAGCTGGAGGCAGTAAAGGCACAACCCTCAATAACCAGGAGACTGAGGAGAGGGGGGATGAAGGGATGGGGGGGGGAGGGAAGTGTGCTTCACTTCAGCTGGAGGAACCTGCCCTCAGACCTGGCACCACCCAGGGTACCTCAACAGTTGACTACTTTCTCAAGTACCGAGGAAGGTCAAAATGAGTTTTCGTTCTGTTTTTGTAACCGACATTGTAACAACTGCCTTCACCAAGGCTGCACTGCAGTGACCATGAAGTAGGTATCTTCACCTCCTTCAGTACTTGAGAAACTGTTCAAATGATGAAAATACACTCTCAACTATTGCGATGGGTACATTAAGGTACGCGGGAGCAGGAATGCAAAACTTATGTGTCTTCCTTGTTATTCTCTGATGCTCAGCGAAGAGAGAATGCCGATACTCCTCCACCATGACCAGATAAATTGGGTTTCAGGTGAGCTTCTTATAGGTTAGTTTCTAACTGTTGGGATTCACTAACTAAATTTATATCTATGCAGAGGCTTGTTTCATTTTTTCTCTCTGTAAAAGCAATAGATATTCTTGACATATTTCACAGAGATCTGTTGTACCACTAATTCAACAGGCTACAAGTGACTTGTTGCACACATTCATTTTGTAGGCTATTGTTGCTATGAAGCACAATGATAGTAATTCCTACCTGGGGTGTAGCACTGAACTACTGCATCTACTGAATGCACACTGCTGCAGTCTAGCTTCCATCCACTTTGAGCACAATCAGTTAACATGGATTCCAATCCTTCACAACTGATGTTGGCAAAGAAGCATTCCTGCTCCGCTGTCAGGACACCACTTGGACCGAGTACCACTCCACCCTCATATCCCAGCTGCTTGCAGGAGACATGTGCAGCTTTATGGTCCCATACACTTGTACGGACAGCTCCCCACTGACCGTCATGAAAGACCTCAACACGGCCCTTTGTGGACGACACTGGCGACTGGCCTCCAACCAAGCGAATGGTGCCTTCATTTGCAAAATCTGCAACATGACAATATATTGTTATACATTAGGCCAGATAAAATGATGTTTGCTGCGTTTTGCAACTGGTCATCGAGTTTATCCACACCGACGTGTCTAACTCAAAGCAAAAACTGTGGTAATTGTTGCACTTCTGGTCAGGCAAATATAAATATTTGGCACTCATAAAAACAGTATTTTTGTGTTGGATGGTATGTAGAAGAAGAACATGAATAACGCTTTGAAATGTATTTGAAAACCCACATAACGAATGCAACGGAGCGCACATACCAGAAAGTGTGCATTGCATGCTACAGTGTCTTGTCGACCAGTATCTGGTTTGCATGAAATTACGTGGAGAGGTTCACTTTATTGAATTGATATGAAAACATTTGTTCCTTGGATGCTTGTTAAGTTAATCATTATTATATTTTATTATATTATATTATAGTTTACTTGACCACTTTCTCAATGAAAGAGTGTAGGACGGTGGGTTCCAATGTGAGTCTTGGTGATAGATAGCAGATAACAGTCCACACCCCAGTCCTTGGCAGCTACAACCCTTCATATGACAATACCAAACCAAAAGGCTTACACACAAAATGGCCTTGGTCACCTGCATCAAGAGCAAAATGATTTTCCACACCAGCTATGTATACTTGGTCTGAAAATACCACAACACAATACATAAATAAACACAATACAAATACCACAATACAAATACAAACCACAATACAAATATCACAATACAAAACCAACCTGCGCACTTCACACCGACTTGATTCCTACAGTGAACGTCAGGGTAGAAATGGTGGGGACAATCTTGCCATTCCCTTTCATCACCATAACAACTGATATGTAGTACAGAGTATGGTCCATCACCATAGAAAGCCAAGGGTGCTTCTACATTAGAAAAGCCAAGCTGTCTGCACAAAGTTACAGCAGATGCGTCAGTCCATGTGTCCGGACAAATCGACCCCCATCCATAGGCATTGGTGTATATCTCTAGCCGGCCTTCAAAACGTGAGTCGCCATTCACAAGCCTGAGGTTGATTAGGTCTCCCTCCCTATTTTCTACTTTGGTAGTATATCCTGGGAGA
>JAAAKB020158372.1:0-20941 GCA_010014835.2 Apostichopus leukothele | reverse complement strand
GATCAGGGCCCCCACCAGGAAGTTGTATCGGACTGTATCTACAGTTGGAACCATGATCTTGAAGAACTGAGCACTGTCGAATATGAAAGGAAGGAATTACTTCTTGGAATATAACACATTTCATTTCATATCACAGTTCCCTTCTTCATAACTTTTCATGACATATCTCGCATACGATGGCAAACATTTGCTCTATTATCATTTGTAAGAAAACTATGTCTACTAGTCACACAACATTTAGTCCAACCTTTCTTGCCAGGACTCATTAAATGAGGATAACATGAAAAGAATCTATCAGATCATCTGAGGCTATGTCCTCAGAAGTTTTACACCAGCTTTCTTAAATGTCTTCTCACCAGAATCGTTGATTTTAAATTTCTAATCTATTTATCTGTCTCATATTTTACTCAACTTTTTACAGTTGCCAAAGAGCAAAGACGTTTATGGCAAGAACAGGATAACAAACCTGGGGGCCACCAGAACAGGATAACAAACCTGAGGGCCACCAGTCCAGGTGCCTGTAATCCAGAGGTGGGGGGTCACCAGCCCAGGTGCCTGTAATCCAGAGGTGGGGGGCACCAGCCCAGGTGCCTGTAATCCAGAGGTCA
Source organism: Apostichopus leukothele (assembly GCA_010014835.2). Classification (NCBI taxonomy): domain Eukaryota; kingdom Metazoa; phylum Echinodermata; class Holothuroidea; order Aspidochirotida; family Stichopodidae; genus Apostichopus; species Apostichopus leukothele. The sequence continues at coordinate 20,333 of JAAAKB020158372.1, read as the reverse complement.
CTGATTTGAGCCCCATTCTAGCCATAAAGTTCTTTGAGCTCTTCACCACTGTTTATATATTTTATTACTTTATATATTTTATTAGCTCAGTGGTTAACGCTGGTGTCTTCCAATCATAAGGTCCCCGGTTCGAGTCACTCCAAGATTAATGAATGTTGTCCAGTTACAGAGTTGTTGACAATTGACAATTCATAATCATGGACGTTAAATATGAATGTAAGAGACTGACTTCGGTCAGCTTGAAGCTTTGATAAGCCAACGAGGCTTCTTCGCGAGTTCCTGCTTGCAGGAGGATCTAACATACATACATACATACATTATTATACAATTGTGATGTTTCCTTACTTGTTTGGATATCTCCATCCACTCCTGAGTTTATCCTCCCAGTGAGACCAGCTCTTGTTCTTTGCGTCTACGTAGTACTCGTATACCGTGTCCTTGTTTGGGAAGGTGCCCTCGATTTCTCGGATGTAGTTATCCAGTTTCTTTCTCCCGTCTTCATCCACAGAGCAGCAGACCGACCAGATGAGGCAGAAGAGGAACCACAGCTCGATCATACGTTCATAGTTATCCCTATCTGCGGAATCGACCTAGATAGAAATTAGGAAAGACAAAACATTAACGAATGTTACATTCTTCAAAGGTTTAGTTAACACCTGAGAAACATTCTACTCAATCCTACATTTTGATATTTACGGAGTATACACGTCAACGTGAAAATTTAAATATGGTATGATAACTTACAGGCTTCTCTCGGCAAAAACTGTATTAAAAATAAATATATGCCATATTGAGATAGTTACCCCATTCGCTGGTGTTCCCAAAGCACTAAACAGTTTACAGAGAGACGCCACTCCATTGAGTTCAGCAATTGGAACCAGCTCACTACAGTTGTGCTTCTTGAAATCCTGTATCTTGTTCAAGTACTTGTCGAAAAGCCTCTGGAGAATTTCTCGTCCCTCCTGTCGACCGAAACAGAAAACAGAAAACACAAGAAATAGCGGAGATAGATTAATACAGCACAGAAGCCATTAAAAATACTTTGAACATTAAATATGTTTATCCACCATCATCTATGAAACAGTTTATTTGCTATGACAAACTAAAAGTAAGTATTTGGCTGTAGATGTATGTCTGTTCTAACTTGAGACATTCAATGTTGACTCACCAACCACATAGCAGGTTACCATGTGTGGTTCCAACCTACGTACTATACTACTAAAAGAAACCTCCAATAAATATTCAATCAATTTTATCATTCCCTTTCTAGACATGGAGGTTTACAGGATAATTTCAATAACTCCATCTTTCTGATCATCCATTGGCCAGAGACCGCTAAACTCAGACAACTGAAAGTATCCTTGCGGGTGTCAAGGAAAGTCCTTACATTTACAACAAATGCACTTGACAGCCATACCATCCACTACACATTTAACTTTAATGGACAACCAAAGTTACTGTCTGGACAACTTAAGGGGGAAAGGCAAGGGATGGGATGGGAAGCCATGGAAAGGGAAGGGTTGTCATTTTTAGGGGGGAAATGAGCAATAAACTCTCACCTTATCTTTGATGGTTTCTAGCCAAGAGTGGACATATGGTTGCCACCCCAGATCAGCATAGTCAGTGTATACCATACCACAACGACTGACGGTAGCTGGAGAGGCGACTGCCAGGTCCTCAACCTCAAACAGAAGGGTGACCTACAACAAAAGGGAATGGCACTGATGAGATGAGTTATAGAAATGAACAACATATTTTCATAGAAATGTTTCTTAGTATGTGGGTTATCAGTATTCCTGATCAACATCATAAGTACTTACTCGGAATAAGCTACACACAGATATACATCAAAACTATGCATAGGAAATAATGTAAAGTGAAAAAGGGGAAATTGCACTTGAAAGAAATTTTTTTGGCAGATGCACATACCAGTTGTCTCTTAATATAACTTAATCAGTATGAATTAGGTCGAGGCTTATACTTATCGTTTTAATTATGTGGGAGTATCTTGAGAACTAACGACAGGTCTGGTTAGTTGAAGGTAATTAATAATTTAAGATTTAGTAAGAATTTATCTAGAAATTTGAATAGTTCTCATAGTATCATGTTCATATCCTAGAATAATGGTTTACAATTACACTTCTAATGCAATTTTTCCCCATTTAAGGACCTAACGATATTACCCTAGATCAAAAACCTGATCAGAATTCACAATCGACACAACTTCCGAATTTCCGAAATTGGCCAGAAAAAAAAAAGAAACAAATTGGGTCATCTTTCACTATAAATATGCTTGAACTGACTTACAAATTGAAAATAATTAAATGTGTGAGTCATAGAGTGATTGTTTTTCCCTTCACATTATCTATAATGAACAATTATTTTTCCAATACCTTTAATATTTTGACGGAAAAAACTGAAGCTATCGTTGCCACAGAATGTTTCTTTTTCGTCCTTTGAATGTTTACTTATAATATAATAATAATGAATAATAAATATCATAAAAATTGATAATCTCACCTGGTCAGGCATAGCGATTCTTTCACCGTTGATGAGGGTCAACACCTTGTTGTCGTCCATCACAGAGTTCATGCTCTCGATCCAGAGAGTATCCACAGGAGCATCGAAAAGCAGCCACTTCTCTTCAGGTTTCTCGTCTAATTTTAATTTTTTGAAACGGAAGAAAATATTTCGATTTGCTTTTATGTCAAGAACAATTGGAAAGTCTAGAAATTTATAAGCCAGCAATAGTGATAAGAATAGTTTGTACAAGGCAAGATTTAGATGAAGTAATCCTCTGGCGAAGAAATTTCATGTTTTCTTTTTAATGTTAATCAACAATAGAAAAATGACACGGAAATTAGAAAGAAATGTTAAAATAGCACAGAAATTTTGGGCCAGAACAGGGATCCGGTTTGATACTGGTTCAAATCTCGTTCTAGCCCCCCAAAAAAATTCTTTCCTCATCTCAAGTAAATTTTATATCGATACAAACCTGCACATGTCTGTCTCATTACACACGAGAGAACCCCATCTGTCCATTCATTAGTATTCAGGTCAAATTCTCCATACAGCTCTCCCAGAGAAAGAGCTTTGGGGTTAATGGGGTATTCCTGTTTACAAAACAAAAGGTAGATAAAAGAAAAAAGTTGTTAGGCTGCAAGAATAAAGAGCAGCAAAAATATATTACGACAATGTAAATGATTTGAGGATTAATTAATTAATTCAACACGTAATGAGCTGGAGGATTTAAACTGATTTGAGGGGAGAGTTGGATGGGGCGGGGAAGAAGGCTTACCTGGAAGATAGCTTTTATTAATAAATCTATTATAATTAATGCTAATTTCGTAGACGTCCTTTTTTTATCACAGGCTATTTTCCACGGTTAAATCAACGATGTTTTCGTAACTTTCAGAGCCATATCTGTCGAAACCAACGGTTCAGCCATCAATGTGGCATTGCAAGACTTGATAAGTGTGATTGTCCCGATGCAGTCAGTGATACTCACCGTTTGGTGAATCGCTGGAATTTACATTTCCACAAATATAATTTACGTTTTGAGAGAGTCTGTGATCATCGCAAATCTGCAAATACATTTTCGATGTCTTCGATACATTTTTATGACTTTTTCAGTTCTACCAATCTGTTTTAAACTTGATTAAAATCACCTTGACAAGATTGAAGCTATCATCCCCTTCCTTCTTCATCCTCGATAACGTAGACTGAAGGATCTGCCAGGTGACCGTCTTGGCGCTGCCCGTTTTACCGACAATCATCACCGAGTGACGAGAGTTCTTTGTCTCGTATAGCTGGATGACCTTCAGGATCGCGCTAGGGATGGTCTGATAGCCGTTGTCCCTGAGTTCCGACTCGATCACTTTCTTCATCTGACGTAGTACGTTAAAAAGGAAATATTTTAACAGGGGATCATTTATCTATTATCGCTTAGCAAAATGCAGTACAATTTGATTGAACTTGGATGAAAATTTGTAGAATGCTGACTTTTAGATGTTAACAGAAAAGACAAAGTACCATAGAAAAAAAATTCTTAGATATGACAGTTGCTACAAAGGCAGTTTCTGGCCTGAGTATATTCACATGAGCAATGTTACAAAGCTATCTGTGTGAATGAGATGAACTTGTCTCCATTTTATCTTCTGGTCTTCTAATGTGAGTTTCAGATACTGATCAAACTATCAGAATTTGTTAATATTTATTTAATTTAAGATGGGTGGTTGGGTGGGGCGTGGCCTGGCCTTACAGTTTGCATTATACTATCTAAAACACTTTTAAAGACATCTACAACGACACAAGAATTATTGTTTACCATTCAGGTCTATATGAAAGTTAAAGAGTAGCGTTCGCTTGCAACGTTCTACGATACAGTTTTAGTGAAATTGCAAAATAATTTTTCAAATTCGTAGGTAGCTAACGATTTTCTTTTTCTAGAAAAAGAAAATCTGATAGGTTTTACCTTGCCATAGTCAATAGCAGGAGTATCGATGCCAGGAAAGAGATCAGAGACGATGCCGTTGAAGAGAGGAAGGTCGACCACCGTCATCTTAGGGACATTCATGTCCTTCATAGCCAGGAGGAGAACCTGTTGAATGAAAACAGTCAATGAGATATCAATTCATTTTTTTTTTCTTTCCCATGCAGCAATGAGCTGAAGTGAGAGAAACACCTTCAGCTTCCAGTGGCTTTGTCATAGAGACCCAACTTCAACTTGCTGTTTCGCTACTAAGACTTTCTGTGTTTTCTTAGCTTGAAACGGTAAATGATTTGTTGAAAGAGTCATCTTTCCCATTATCTAACTTTTCTCACATTCAGAACTGTTTATGACCAGACTTGGAGGATTAAAGAGATAGACTCATCTTATCCAAATGCACAATGAACGATACTTATGGTAGCCCATTTCAGAACACGGGTTTTAACAGCATTGTTCCTCCCCTTTAATAGTGACTATCGATTGAGATTTGGAGAGGTGATAGAGAAGTTACGGTTCAGAAAATGTTACAATGATTCTAATCGGTTGAGATTTGCGACCGGACAAGAAGTTGGCAAATCAGGAGTTCTTTTAGAATTGCTTGAAGGAAATCACTCCAAATCAAGTCAGTGTAGAGGATAAACAACGCAGTATGTATACATCGACTCCACAGGTAAGGTTACGTACATCAGCTATGAGTCATAGATCTAACTGATAACTCTTACATTTTGGGTGAACTGAGTGTGCAAATTTGTGCCACAAAGAATTGATATGTCGTTGCATCAGTGTAAAGCGAGTCAGTGTCATAATCCCGAGATCCAAATTTATTCATCATCAGAAAGCATGTCTGGATTTCTGTCATAATATTTAGTAATAATACACAACCAGTTTTTACATGAAAATGAGAAAGGTAAATTGTTTTTAAGAATTGCATACATATGTGATGATATTCTCAGATGGTACACAGATATGTTTAGATACTAGAGTATTTGACAAGGAGGAGCAGTACTAGTTTTACCTCTTCGTCAGGGAGGGTGGCCAAAACTCTCTTCTTCTTGCCTGCATAACGTAAGACTGACGTCAGGGCTCTCAGACCAAAGTCGTAGTGGTCTTGCTTGGACAGTTGCTGTACAGCCAGTGAGTAGAGAGTGTGGACCTTCTTAGCAAGGACCTGTTGAGGCAAAATGCAGTATTCTTGTCAAGATACTGGTTTGCACAAGCATGAGCTTTTTCTCCACATTTTTTTAACAGTTAGGGACATGATATTATTTGAATCTACAGGAAGTAGTGCCACTTTGGAAAACAAATGTGGTGTCAATATTATTCGGGTTGAACATGCATTTGCAGTTAGCTCATTAAGAGAGACTAAATATTGCTCTGGTACAAATAATCCGACGTTATCGATGCTTTGAAAATTAATTTCTATGAGTTTGTCATCATTTCGATTTGCTTGTTAACTCTCTTCATACATTAATACTTTTAATACATTTTCAACTTAAGGTACTGGTTTTCTTTAAGGGAAAAAGAGACTCATAATTTTGCAAACTACAACTTGGCGAGTGGATTGATATCTGGCAAGCTGTTTATAATCAACTATTAGTGACAATTGAAGAGCTACTACAAGCAGGTGATTCTTTTCACATACCCTTGTGTTACTGAAACCTTCACCAAAGAGGATGATTTCAGCAATGTACCCAGAGTCTGGGACGACCATGGAGATGGGACGGAACATGGACTTGAGGTTATCGGGAAGCTCCGTACGACCAGCGTATCCTGGGATGTGAAAAAATTTAAGAGAGAAACGATAACATAATCTGTGCCAAAATTGACAAATTAACATACACAAAAACACACACAGCAGATGTGTTCATTTCTGCTTTGGATATGGACAACCTAAATGATTTTTGCAGCAGAATAGATATAATATCTTTATACCTGGGTTCATGGTGATGAAGATACCGCAGGACCAGACTAGGTTAATCTCACGCCCCTCAAAGACAAATCTGGTGGAGCCAGCGGCCAGAGCTGATAAGATTGAGAGGATCTGTTGGGCTACCACGGATAATACCTCAATGTTGATGCGGTTAAATTCATCAAAGCAACCCCAGGCACCAGTCTGGAACAAAAAAGAAACACAATTGAAGAAGGAAATTGAATATTTGAACAAAAGGGGCTATCTCAATTCTCAGAAGAAATCAAGTTTGTATGTATTTATATGGAGCTCTATTCACTCATCTTATTGATAGTTACCTTTTTCCTTACTTTCTGTTTTACATCACTGAACTACTTGAGAAGCAAAACAACATAGTTTGATAAAGACTAGACTAATGCAAGGGCTAAGAAAGTAAAATGAAACAAATATAAAGCCTTCCCAGTAGTGACTGCACACATGTATGATCATGTTCTTGTGATGCCTACAAACTTTAACTGTAATAATTTTGAGGAGTAAAACATGTTTATTCTAACATTGTTTTCTCATTAGCACACTAAATTAAAAATCTTAGTTTTACGTTTAATTTTAATTTGTTTACCTGTGACAAACCAGAGAACATCCTGCCCATGGATTTAAAATCCAAACCTTCTGAACAATTGACAACAATGACATAGTTGCCGAGTGCTTTGCCCAGATCTTTGGTGGTCTCTGTTTTGCCAGTACCGGCTGGACCTTTAGGAGAACCTCCCCGATGGAGGTGGAGAGCGGTGGTCAGTGTCATGTAACACCTTTCGAGAGGTACGGAAGTGGTCAAAGGTTAACAAAAGTAAACAAGGAATATCTAGAAAACCAACAAAATTATGTGAAATTCAAGTCTATCAGTCTATTTCCTTTTTGAAGTTAATAAAATGTATTATTTTTTTTGTAGTTAACAATGTTTATTTAATAGTAGGTAGGTCAGTGTTTTAGTAGATAGGTAGGTAGTTTAGAACATAACTAAGCATTTAGTACATTGGTTACATTTCTAGTACATAGGTGAGGTATCTCAGCAGATAGATACTGGGTATGAACAGTTGTTTGAAAAGTTAAAAAAAAGGTAATATTTTCTTCATATTGTGTATTCCACTTGATAGAAGTACTGCCTGAAATTTTTCACTGTTGTGACAAAGCACAAGTAGAATAGAAAGGTAACCATGTACCATTCATCCCAAAAAGTGAGAGGGTTTATGCAGGAATGATCTCTTTTATTATTCTCCTATCTATGCTATTGTGGTATATGCAATATGTCACTATCCAGTGATACGAGCCCAAACTATGAAATGTACACACACACACACAATTGGAACTACCAAACAATACATTTCCCTGTACAACAGCTATGTTTGTGTATGTGGGAATGATCTCTTTTATTACTTTTATGCTATTGTGGTATATGTATATATGTGCAATATGTCACTATCCACTGATACGAGCCCAAACTATGAAATGTACACACACACACAGTTAGAACCACCAAACAGTATCATTCCCTGTACAACAGCTATTATTGAAACACTCCTGACTGTACTGACCTGTCTGTGAGGGGCGTGATGACCAGCCTGCCTGAGTTACCTAGGTACTCGTACCCATACTGGAACTGTGTGTTGGTCTGCCTCACCACGCAGTCATCTATGTCTTTATCCCAGTAGACTCTCAGTTGCATCAACCACTCAAAGGCTGTGATGTCACTGATGTTGGACTTGATCAGTTTCTCGATCACGTCCCGTGCGTGGACCTCTATCGTCACCAGGGCGACCACCTTGGCTCGAAGCATCTTGGTCATGTTACCTCGGATCATTTCAGAGAATTTATTCAGCATGGAGATCTGGGAAAAGAATTCCAGAGGCAATTGTCAGACAGGGAAAAAAAGATGCTGTGATCAAGAGAAGGTTAATTGATGGACCAAGGTGAGTGTTCATAAATTTACAGAAAACTAGCGATATAATACAAACGTTTCTCTGTTGCAAAGAAAAACGATAACGAAGCAAGTTCCTTATGTTACCAAGTTAATACCAATAGCAATAACTGATGAAGCTAGTGTTATATCGGGTCAGAATCTCATACCAAAAGTGACATGTTGTCCTTTCTACAATCTTAAATGATCTAAAGCAATATCTAACCTCTATTTTTGAAACACCTCAATTGAGCTACTGTACAATAATCACAATTAACAATGTTGTTAGCACAATTGTGCATTGATATCTGTGCTGACTGCAATTTCAAGCAGTGAACCCAAGTCACACTTCAATTAAGTTTGAGCTCAGTTCTTTATAAACACCTCAATCGGAAGTTTGGTATGGAAGCTGTTGTACAAGTTTGAACTGTGAAGTTTAAAATAATAATAATAATGATAACAAATAATTCTAACCTGTTTCTTTTTCATGCTCTTGAGGGCTTTCTTGTCTCCTCTCTCCTTGGTGATGGCCAAAGCTTTGGTTACATCAGCTGTCCACTGCATCTGACTAGAAGTTATCAACATCTGAGCAAATGCAAAAACAAATCCCACAAATATTTTCAAAAGTTGTTGAAAAGTGATAAAATCATTAGTATCATAACATTGATGTCATCAAAGCTTAAAATATTCATTCATAGAAACATTGGATACACTGAGACCAAGAGTAGGATCATATAACTGTTGAGTCTGAGAAGAGATAAATACTCCTCTTGTTTGGAGGGGCAAATGCCCTACCCCCCCCCCCCTTTTCTCTTCTTCTCCTTTTGGGTGTAGAGGATTAGTGTATGCTAACTCATCTAGCAGAAAGCTTGACCAGAGGATAGGGAAAGCTTGTTGATGAATTATGCTATGGAAAATTTACAATGCAGTTGTTGGACACTAATATGTATGACCAAACAAATGATGTCATCCTCAACTTTTATATCTTGAAATGGAAAAAAATACCCAGACATTTAAGCTCTACTCAAAACTCTACTTTATTGGGTTATAAAAAATTTCATATTAAGGTTTTTCTCAAACTCCATCCATGAACTATCAATTCCTTATATCCTAGATAGATAAAGAATGTCAAACAGTTCAAAATAAACAGCTCAGTACCTGTCCAGGCCAGTCTTTCACCCACTTGTCTCTCTTGCTGAGGCTCTTTTTCAGAGCAATCTTACACTGCTTCAAGATCTCTTTAAGGGTCCACCTCATGATCCTCTCAATATCACACAGCCAAGCCTGGTGTAACAAGAAAGCAGAAGAGTAATAACATATGGATGTTACTCCAAATTAGTGAAGATTTTATTGAAAAACTGGTACATACTGACTTGAACTTTAACAATTAAAATAAACTTTCCATTTCAAACAATTCACATATATTGAAATTGTAATGAAGCAGTACAAATGATTGAAGTGTTCATGTGGTTAACAAACACTGTTTATCACAAAGGTGAATATAGCGGAGGATTCGTGCAGTGACAGCATGATTATCCTTCCGTTACACAAACCGAAGGAATCGAACATTCAGTTTTGTTCTACATTCGTGTTTGCTTACAAGATTAAACATAAGCATACACTGCTGTCATGTTTATAAGTGCAAGTCTAGGAACCATAAATGGAGAAGATCAGAAATTTCATATAGCACATTCTACGTGGGTTTACATGACCGATTCACATCACAGAATTAACCACCTTTTGTGCAACCAGCAAACCGTAACATCTCAACCCTATGATGTATTACCTCGACTGGTCCTTCCAGGACAACTTGGTTTCCAAAGTCGACACATTCTCCGTCCGCTGAGTACATGGCCTGACCCTCAAACTTCTGGGTGATTCCCATTTTCTGAATGCGAAGACTTTTGATGTTATCAAAGCACTTCTTCAAATGTGGTTGCACCTGCGAGTTAATAACAGAGCAAATTAAATATCCTTCCCCATCGAATGGAATCGATTACACAACATCTCAAACTATAACATAATCACCAATATTATTGCAACAAAGGCAAATTTTTTTATGAGGGACACTGGCAGGTGTGGTTCATTCTCACTTTGATTTTTCTTACAAAGCTGGTCTACATCAAATCAAAACATTGGACACTAATGATTGACTGACTTATAGTTACTTGAGGAGAAATTTTGGGTTATTTGTGATGAAGTGGATTCAAAACGGTATCAACAATGTGTGAAATGTTAACTGAGCTATAATAAAAGCTCTTTGATATGTATACAAAAAAAATGCATTTCCCCAGGGCAGCATTTCCTTCAGTGCTCCGGCAAAGAAACACTTTTCATTTTTTATCGTACAAATCCTTCTTGCAAAGGTCTTCATCATCTTAATGCATAATTAACTTCCTCTAACTGCTACATACAATGGGACCTATGAAATGGGTCACTTAATTGAAAATAAATATATACTCACAGCTTGAGGATTCTTGGACTGGCCAAGAATTTCCAGCAGATCGTCGTTGGAGAGGAAGTAAAATCTTGGGAATATCTGTCGTTTGGTTTCGAGATACATGTCGAGAGATTTTTGAATCTCTTCCAGCTTGTTGTTCATGTCATTCAGAGTTTCCAACAAACCTAGGAGAGACAAAATATAAAAATTTTGAAATTGATAGATTGATGGATGGATTAATAAATGGATAGATACTAAATATTGAACCCTAGTCAAGTGACGATAGATTGGGTCACATGCAGGTAGTTTAATTCACAATTCAATGATATGATATATTTTTCTCCATAGAACTAATAATTACTTTCTATATAAGGACTGACTTTAATTAATTTTTTTCTCTAGGTACATGGTTATCTTTCATTTGTATGCTTTCCAATGAACTTTAAGATTGACTTGGATTGTTTGTCTGTATACTGATCTTATTGCTGGAGAATATGTTATCCACTGAGTGCATTCTTACCTAACACTTAAGTAATAATAAGAAACACTGTAATAATAAGAAACAACAAGGTAAAAGGTAAAAGTCAGTGAGAAGTCGTTGAGTTCTATAAACAGATGAGTCTTCAAAAGTTGAAGGACACAAGAGAAGGAGAGAGTTTGATGGATTCAGGTAATTTGTTCCAAAGATGTGGGACCGCAGAAATCAAAACAATGGTTGGATCCAACTCACTGTAACATAAGTTTACTACCTTTTCTCTTTGGGAATGATTTTCACCACACTATGTATGGTGTGTCGATCTGAAGCACATTATGATATTTAATTTCTGAGACTGCTTTTAATATCTTCATTGATAAATCTGTGATTGCTGCCTAGTCCACCCCTCCTACAGGGGCTGACGTCAGTACCTTTTCCTGAGTAAACTGATTTTCATACCTTCATGATGTGTTCCTCTGAGTGCATTGTTATCTTTATTCATCCTGGTCATGATCTCCTTCCAGCTGGCGTTGACTCCGTCAAACTCTGCCGACTCTCTTGGCAACTGCTTCCTGATATCTTCACCAAGGAAAATATTCTGAAACAGATACAGAAAACAAAAAAAAGAAGTTCGAATTAGTATAAAACTTATTTGCAGATAGCATGAAGGAAATGACAAAGGTATATTAAATGGACGGAACAAATTGCTTGATTGGAGTTCACGGCAAATTAGACTGTACTTTCTTACTCGCTACCTTAGCCATAACATCAAAAGAATGGTTTTACCTGGTATTTACTTGTTAAAGTGGGAGATATAATTAATTTGTACATGTTCAATACTGCTTATATATTTTGTTGTTTTATTACTTTTTCCTTATCTTGAACAAGATTCTCTTGCAAGACATAACTTGAGATTAGTTTCTTTACATTTTCCATCAATGACAACGAAGGATCGTTCAGGGACCCCAGGCATAGGGAGTATCACCAATGACCTCATCCCCAACTAATGGCTGGGGATCAGGTCTTGTTTGCCTACGATTGCACTCTCAGACATTTTTCTGTCTTGACAGCATAAGTCAGTAAATATTGACAGACACATTCAGCTTGTATGAACAGTACCAGAATATTTTACACGGACCCCTGCCAATACCTTTGCTTTTATTGTTCTAAGAAAATATTTTACAGACTCCCCTAGGGGTCTACAGATCCCCAGTTGAGAAACATGTAACTAAAACATTCATGAGATCAAAGTTTGCAAACCCTATCAACACAACTACTTTAAAACAGACCCACAAAGGAAAGAGGCAAGCCTAAATCATCAATACACAATTAATGTAAACAACCAAAGGATGGCTTTTGGCAGCTAACATATTTTCTAAATGTTGGAGAATGATGACGGCCGGGAACGGATACAATACCTCGAGATACATCCACTGTCTCTGGACTGTTAGTGTAACTTCAATCACTTCCAGGATATGAGACAGAGTTCTCTCCCAGTAGTCTACTTCCTTCTCGAAAGCCTTCACAAATCGAGAGGCCTTCATGGTAGATAGGGTTACTTGGTTATCCTCCAGAGCCTGAAAGACTTCATCAGTAGCTCTACAATAAAACATTACAAATCAGCATTTTAAAATAAGTCAGAAGCAACAGTACCTGGCATGGAACTAGTGTTGATATTCAGTCATACAGTGTATAAGTCTCTGTGGTTTCTTGATTTACGAAACTTACAACGAAAGTTAACGTGGATGGCCAGAACTTGTGACTAGATAAATCTGTTGATGTGTACTGCAGGACTCCTGTAATCATATCATACCTCAAGCAATCTTGTCATAACTCATCTAATCGACACCTCATGTAATCATGTCATACCTCATGTAATCATAATACACCTCATGTAAACATACCATACCTCATGTAATCATGATGCGCCCCATGTAAACATACCATACCTCATGTAATCATGATGCACCCCCATGTAAACACACCATACCTCATGTAATCACGATGCACCCCATGTAAACACACCATACCTCATGTAATCATGATGCAACCCCATGTAAACATACCATACCTCATCTAATCATGATGCACCCCCATGTAAACACACCAAACCTCATCTAATCATGATGCACCCCATGTAAACACACCATACCTCGTCTCATCTTGATGCACCTCATGCAAACATACCATACCTCATGCAATCATGCCATACCTCATGTAATCACGCCATACCTCATGCAAGCGTGCTATACCTCGTGTAATCACGCCATACCTCATGCAATCATCTCATCTGACTTACTTGAGTCTAAAGTGACCTCTGTCTTTGTACGGTGAAATATCCAGCACCATGTCATCCCACGTAGCTTTGATTTCTCCCAGAGACTGTTCGATGGCCAACTCTTTACTAGCCGCTCCCGACACCTCTGAAACCTTCTCTGCAAATTGGTCAAAACCAAGCTCTATGATCTTCTCTAGAGTGAAGTCATCCGCCTTGTGGTCGAAAGGCTTCTGAATTTCCTCTTTTATCTGCTGCCAGTGACGGTCCCTCATGGCGTGGTTGTGGAGGTCCACCACCAACGGCATGGTACGTCTGAACTGATCCACACGATTCCTTGAAAATTCTACAATCTCCCAGTTCTTGTCCTACAAATGATTGACGCCATAAACATGAATGAAAAAAAGGTTCAAGTTGAAAGCATTGTGCACAATTTAAAGTGTAGAAATAGCATATGAAAAATAAAATTCTGAAAATGAAAACAAATAAATGAACTGAATTTCACTTTTGACTCTACAACTTCAGTTGAAAATTTAAAAATTATACCAGTAGACATTAATTTTTTTCTCACTCAGTACTTTCCTCACTTGTTGGTACAATTTTTATGAAATGGAATAAAATGTCAGAAGAATTTAATTATAACCATTTCCTCTTGTAAAGGCGAATACTTGAAAAAGTTTGATTTATTCAGCTCTTAATCCTTCACATCCTTGTATTTATGTCTGTACCATTGTACATCTCTATTCATAATTGTGGAAATCAGCTCAACCTCAATTTTGGTATAAGTCAACTAAACCCATTCGTGGTTGCCTCGAAATAGTCTCTCTTAAGTAATTTACCTTTAACTCTCTGCTGAGTTTATTTAGTTTCTTGAAGAGGTGACCAGCAGTTGTCTCCATCTCTGTGGTGACCAGTTCTGAGAACTTGCCCACTTTCCAAGTGTTCCAAAGACCCTCCCATTCTTGGGTTAGCTGCCAGACAGTTTCAATAGAGTCTAGATCCTGTCAAGGATAACATAAAATCATATACAATTTTCAGTGGTAATAACTGAAAATGAAAACGTTACATAAAATTAAAAACTTTCATGAGGCCTGTGTAATAATCATGCATAATATTGACTGCAAAGAGCACAACCCAAATCCATCACATTTAGTAAACAAATAAACAATAAAGTCAACAAGGCACTGTGTCACAGAGGAAAGCTGCAGCAGCTGCAACATTCCCTGCAGCAAGGCTGCAATCAACACTGATCAATAGAAACTATCTTGGCTGACAAGACATGTACAACAATGTAAAGTTCAGAGACAGATTTCAGATAAATATCACTACCAATAGCATGGCTGGCGTCCTTACAAACTGCTCTAATTTACCCGCAGAATCCTTTGTAAGCAGCCCGAAAAAAAAATAATCATATTAAAGTTGGCACACTTTGTATCACTGACTGGCTAAAAAGTACCAGAATAGTGTTGTCGACTTTAAAATATTCAGTTTACGTAAAACGTACAATCTTTGGCAAGCTTTTGATCTCATTTCATCAATCTGATCGTTGAAGTAAATTTTACAGTCAGTGATAGTGCCTCAATATTTATAGTGGTGCAACAATCTCATCATTAACCCTGATTTGAGTATGATGACATGGCTGTTTTCTTAAGTAAAAAACTATCTCCTTAGTTTTTTTTACCATTCAATTTTAAGTAGTTTTGGTTGCACCAAATGCCATGAACATGTATTTACAATTTTGTGTCCATTTCTTTTCAGTGGTGGCAAGGATAGTTGCTACAACATGGTACAATGCATCCTAGAAGGGCATGAAATGGTAGCTTTGGCAAACCTTAGACCAGTTGCGACTGGTAAGTTTATATCTTTCTTTGTTTTGAAGTCATTAGACATGATCAGTATTAGCTCCAAAGTTGAGTGAGTTAAATTGTTGAGACCTTGCAAAAGTACTTCCAATCCTTAAAAGTCCTGACCCTTCTTATGTTGATTTTCAATGATATTCGTAACCTATGCAATCATGATGGCAAATATGTGTGTGTATTTGTGATGATTTTCTTGTAACGCTGAGTGTCATTTTCAGAAGAGAAGCTTGGACTTTATAGCTCCTTACATAGAATATCTCAAAGCACTGTACATCAGACTAGAGTAAGAACAATAAGAAGTACAAATTTAAGATATGTGCAGAATAACAAAAGGAATAAATTAGTCAAAGCAAATCAGAAAATAAAATATACTAATCAATCAACCGATCAATAAATCAATCAATCAATTAATGAAACAAATATAACCAAGTTTAAAGACAAACAAAAACAAGATCAGTCAATAATGTACATGAAAAAAAAGATGAGTTTTAAGTTTATCTTAATCCTTAAATTTTTAGAATTTTTTTAGAAGTATTTCTTAATACCTAAATATTCTATTGCCCCACATTGAGGGGGGAAAACATTGTTTTTGGCAGACATCACCAGGAGTGACCTACTCCATGTTTTGAGTGTGGCTTTTATAAAATGCTTGTTGAAGTTAAAGTGATCACTATTGGATTTTGTAGCATATATATATGTCCTGGGCAAAAGTCATGACTGAAACAGAACATCTTGTACATATGACCCTTAAACTTTACCATGCTGCAAGACAGATTATGAGAAAGCACATATATTTCCTTTCTTCCATGTCGTGAAAGGGGTTGAAATTCTTCTGCCACATATTCTATAAATGGACCTTCGTATTTGATGTTTCAACTCCTTTATTTATATATTTTTAGATGAGTTGGACAGCTACATGTTTCAGACTGTTGGTCATCATGCCATTGACCTCTATGCTGAGGCTATGGATTTACCTCTGTTCAGACAAGATATTACTGGAACTTCTGTTGTCAAAGATAAAGACTACCTGCCAACAAAAGGGGATGAAGTTGAGGATCTGTACGAGCTGCTTAAAAGGATTAAAGTAAGTCACTTGTGTTTGTTCATCCAGTGTTGACTTTTATCAGTTGTCTGTTGTAATATGGATGCAATCCTTTCTCTGCCTTCCAGCGTTGAATGGGAAGGATAGTTTAGTTTAGTTTAGTTTTGTAGAGAAAAAAGGATCAGGAGGGACACTCAGGTCCCCATCAAGGACCCTATAGGAGAGAAGAAAAAACTGAAGACACAAACACTCAGACCAGATTACAATGCTTAAAGTGCTTATCCAAAGCATTCTTAAACCCATTCACACTACCTGCAAGTACAACTTTCTCAGGCAAACCGTTCCACTCATTCACAACCCTATTAGAAAAAAAGTTATGCCGAATATTAATCCTACTTTGTGACTTTTGGTACAACTGACCTCTTGTACAACTACTATTAGCAAACATGAAAAAGTCGGTAAAGTATAAATTGTCACCATCAGTGGATGCTCTGGCTGTATTAAGTAGTATGGATGGATCTATCGTCTCTGTCTGTGTTAAATGTAAATGAACTCGTCTCTCCAATACTTGACATAGAGTAAGGGGATTGCAGGCACTAACCCTCCCCCCCCCCCCAACCACCATGTGAAAACATTCAAAGATTTGTACTATTCAAGTGTCTTTGTTTTGAAGTACTTAGCCTGTAACTATGTGTTCTGTGAATCATCAGAACTTTGACGAATGTTGCAATCACAGCAAAAAGTCAGCCTCCCCCAAAGGCGACACAAAGCGCACTGCTCAATCACTTTAATGGATTATTCGAATCCTCCACCTGCTTTGTTTGAGCGTCTAACGATACTTTCTATTTTATGATTGCCTTTACATTATCTAAACTTTTATGACCTACATCAGTGTTTACACAGAAAGGCCACTGTCTATCAAGGGAAATCCCCTGTTGTGACTAATTTTGGGTAATTATGTTCGAGCTTTTCCTGTTGTCCCATTCATTGGCTAATTAATCATCAGGCGACTCATTAAATTGATAAAACAAAAATAAAAAAATTTCCATCGAAACTGCAAATCAGCACATGTATGTTGTTTATGTAGTCTCCTTTCTAAAAGTCATAGTAACTTACCAATAGTACCAACAACATAATTATGCATGGTTAGCATAGTTCATGATTGGATGCAAACAGACAACATGCTGTTGATAGAACCAAAATTAGAAGGGTTTTTAATATATTGGAGGGTGGGGCGGGGGTGTGGTCTTGGGAAGAGGGTGTGTAGGCAGGTATGTATGGTAGCAAAACATCCTCTTGTATGTCTTTGTTATTGCTGAAAATGACTTCCAGTATCTTAAAGTGGACGGGGGTGGTGGGGTTTTGGCCATGTTCTGTATGACTTATACTAGATGACTTTTGCTTTGGCTAAGTTGTGAAAATATTTCACAGTGTATAAACAAAGTTGTGTAGCGCTCTCCTTCATTAATAGCCATTATTAAAGGGATGGTTGCAAGGTGGCAGAGCTGATTTTATTAGTACATCTATTTGTCTATATTTCACATAGGAAGGCTGTTCTTTCTGGATATATTGAAACATTTTGGAATAAACACTCAATACTGGGAAATCCTTACCAGTGAATGAAATGGTTGATGCCCACAAGGGAGTGCTACAAATAAGAGCTAAAAATGTCAGATCTGTTCTGGTGGTCACTTAATTCTTGGACAAATTTAACTCACTTGCTCTACATCAGTCAGATAATTATTTGAAATTAGTTGAATCACAAAGCCAACTAGCTTTCTGGTGTCAAATTAAGTTTGCTTTAGTGATTCCAGGAACATGGATTACATTACATACTAACAATAAAGAGATGGGGGAACTCACATAAATACATACATTCTTACATACATAAGTCTACATACATACATGTAATACATTTAGTTTTCTTGACTGGTTGTGACTTTGTGTTGTAAAGTTCACATTACAGGTCATAGGAAGAATGTCAGGAGCCTTAAAAACAGAGATAAGAGGGCAGGAGCCACCTGTTGAATTAATTCAAAGTTATGAATTTAAAAACATCAGTAGACATTCTCATCTTTGTTTCTTGCCAAATGCAAACTTAGCAATACAATTCATGGTTGTTATGTGTGTAAGTGACACCTACATGATTGTTAAAAAAGAACAACCTGCTAGTTGAATTTCATCGTCTATTAGCTTCACCTGAAGTAAGGAGTACAAGAGCTCTATTTTTGGACGTGGTCAAAGGTCACTTGAACTCAAATAGAGATTGCAGTCAGTACACATAACAAGTACACCTTGAATTAACTTGGTACACATTTAGTAGATTCACCTAGCAAGTGCAAGAAGCATTTAATTCTATTTTTGTGGAGGTCAAAAGTCATTTTAAGGCAATAGAGGTTAATTGGAAACCCTTCTCAATGTAACAGCAAAAGTAATCCTTAACCTGGATGCACTTTTGATTCACATGTGGTATATAGATCCACTTTTGTAAAGTTAACAGCATCATAATTTTCTGTAAGGAAAAAGGTATTTTGAGGTCGAATGAAGTGTTAAGTCTTAAAAAATTTAATTCAGAAAGGAAAAGCTTGAATGCACTTAATATTGGATCTCCAAATAGTACATCCACCTCTAGTGAGTGCAGACGTAGAAGAGTCGGCCAAGCTTTCTGACAGTTTTATTGAACTAACAATGCACGGATCGCAGTAGGCCTATCACTGACACTATATCAAAATGTTTTTCACCATGTTACTAAGTGAGTTAGTTATTCTAGTTGGTTCGAAGAATTATATGTTTGAAACACTTTCATGTTAAATGAGATGGCAAGAAAAAGAAATCAGTACTTGAAATGGAGCTTGCATAGTTACAGTAATGATTGGTTTAGAGTATTGATGAATAGTACACAAAATAACCCCCCTCCCCATCCCTTCGGCAACATAAAGCCTGTTAGAGGACTTAATTGAGACAACAAGTGGGCTCTGCTAGGAAGTATAGACGGGTTGTGTATGATATTAAAAATAAAAACGGTCATTCATGGTATTAACGAAACAACCGCAGAGCCTCTTTCTTATTTTAAACGCTTTTACCGAAAAGGTTAAATCATATCCCTCTTGTGCCAAGTTTCACATGGCTACGAATATGAACAGGATATTAGCTGATTAAATTGCTTTTGAAACACAAAAACTAGAGATTGTAAACAGTATAATAACCACTTCTGAACTTAATCAAGGAAGACCAATTTCCTTCAGTGGAAAGGCATCAACCTCAAAAAGCTTCGGAACAGGAAATGTCTGGGGGGATGCACAACCTATTTAATACTCTCTTTCTTGTCCGAGTGCCAGGCTTCACGTAAATTTGACGCAATGTGAAAGGACTAAGCCGCTATATTCATCCTGGTGTTTGCTTTAACGAGCAACCAGTCAAATTTCTATAGATCTAGTTTCAGTTTTATCTATTTTTATAGACCATAGGTTTCTATTTGTAGCACAATTGACCACCTCCTGGTTAGGTCTATAAGTCACTTATAAATGTTGGAGATTTACATATTTATATATAAAGTCTAGTTTACATCAGTTGGTAAAGACCATGCTTGCCAGCTTCAAAAAGAAATATTTCTTCAGTTTTTGGTGGTGTTTTTCTGACATAAATATTCCACCACCACAGCTACCACAACCACCAGTACCACCACCATCATCATCATTGGTCTATGTAATAGAGAATTAGAGATAATAACTGTGATGAACAACTGTCCCAAAACAGACAAGAAATATCTTATTCCATTTGAGAGATATCACACACTCAAATGTTCCTTCACACACACACACACACACACATGTTTGTATTACATTCAGACCGAGGACCCCATTGTATTTTCCATTGTTCAAATCCACGTA
>JAAAKB020158152.1:0-12234 GCA_010014835.2 Apostichopus leukothele | reverse complement strand
ATACTTCCTTTGACAAATATGAGATCTCCTGACATATCTTTTGGTTGAAAGTCATGAAATCTCACAAAATATTTAGAAAAAAAAACAAAGACTTTTTAGGAATGTGAGGATGTGACATCACAGCTAGTCAGATTTCAGCAGTTTCTACACAATCTGATAAAACTTTTACACTTGAATATCTCTTTAACCGAAAAAGATATTTGAACAGTTTTTTCACCATTGCATTTCTTTTATTGCCCTCTTTCATATAACATAAACATGTATGACAACTGAACCAATCCTTTAAGGCAATATTTATCTTTCTCTTGGGTTTCTCCTTCCATGTTTTTCCTTTTGAGTTCTTCATGAGTTCGAAGAGTAATGAGTTCTTTAGGCTTGCCCTTGACATTTTTTCCGCTTATCGTTCGTGGTCATTATCCATCAGGCACCGATTGTTCGAGGAAGTGAGAAAAGAGGAATAAAGCTTGGCACGGTAGAGAGCAGATATGACCATGCAGTCCTAATCGGCTTTAAAATCCATGGAATATGCAGGAATACAGTATATAAGAAAGTCTAGGTAAACTATGCATTTCTAAGGAAAG
Source organism: Apostichopus leukothele (assembly GCA_010014835.2). NCBI lineage: Eukaryota > Metazoa > Echinodermata > Holothuroidea > Aspidochirotida > Stichopodidae > Apostichopus > Apostichopus leukothele. Next base: position 11,653 of record JAAAKB020158152.1, on the reverse strand, counting down.
ACACAAATATACATGTAATACTGCAGCCCTGAAATGCAACAAACCTATTTAGTGACAAACTGACGAACGCACAGCATTACAAACTAATACTAATAATTTTAGGCGATACTGGCTAACATGGCCGGCCACTAGTTCCCCTGAGCTTTTCAACTTACCATGTGTCCATGAGAGAACTAGCTTCTGGTAATTAAACAATGTACAAGATTTATTATCTAAAATGCTGCCAACTCAATACAGTACCATTACATAATATTCACTGTCTGTACATGGCACCTAGAGTAGAGAGATAGGGGCACGTTTGCATAGCGATGCCAGGATAAACACTGCTGACATGATAAAAAAGATATTCTGGCAAGTAGTGAATGGGAAATCTGGTCACAAATAAGTTCTCCTTCTAATTGAGCTCTTTTCCCGTTGGTTTTTTATTCCATTAGTTCTTTGAGTTGCTCCTTTAAGGTTTTTTTTTTTTAACTGTAATCAACTGTTCATAATACCTCAGATTCTTGTCCTTGATCATTTTACATTTTGTTGGAGCCCAGCACAAGTTAAAGCTATATATTATGAAAAAATGCGAAAGGTTGATGTCTTGATAGAAACCGTGAGTTGATAATATACGAAATTTATAATCTGGCAAACAGTTGACATAAAACTTGCATCATAATACACTTTGTCCTACTCTTGTAATACTAACATCCTTTGCCATTAAAGATTCTTAAGTACCACACTTGACCTCGGGATTGCTTAGAATTAAACTGGATGCCCCTAGGTGTACTCTAGTTTATACGGATGAGTAGTTCAAAGGTCACACAAACCGTCTTGTCCGGTGGTAGCTAAATAAAGTAGGTAGTCAGCTACCAGCTAGTCACCCTTTCTAGGCAATTTGTACTTTTCAATTTAAGTAATATTGCAAACATTAATGAAAATAAATCAATCCCTGTATATGTAGTATTTACTGTACACCTCCTCTGAGAATGTTCCTCCCCCCCCCCCTCACACACACACCCTCCCCCTTCTATGAATTCTGAGGGACCAGAGATGCTGTAAATATGCACTGCTGTCTTTCAAATTTCAAGTTTCTAAAATATTTAAGTCAAAATAAAATTTATGTTTCAAATAATTTGTTGGTGTCCTTTGATTCATTAAATGCAATTTCCACACCTTTAGTATGTGCATACTGCAGGTAGCTGAGCTATCTCTAAACTCACTTTACTGAATACGAATACAGAAAACAATAGGCAAATTGAATGTGTGATTGGGTCTGTTTAATCTGCGAAAAAAAACATTGTATTTGAATCCCCATCAACTGTGTACCTGGTTCATAAGTTGGAAACTTTTAGCAAAACCCTCCCCTAACTGTACAACTAAACATATTGTTCAAATATCAAAGCAGGGCTAAAAATTTCAACTTTAACTAATTGCTCTTTCCACCCATCTTGGTTAATTGATTTACCTCATTGTATATAAATGATAAGATATGTATATATTTTGCACAATATTATTGCCTGGTGTGTATATATAACCCTCACTTTTGCAACCAGCAAAAAAAATCTAACAAGTGGGAGAGTTAAGCAGATAACTGAAGTGGATCCCAGGAGCCGCTTCTGTTATGTTTTCATCGCAAGACACTACACTGCTATAGTGCTGTATTCCATCTTTAGAAAAAAAAACCCTTTACAAGTCCTTTTTTCGTGCAGCATCGCAGCAAAGTGCCCTTCTTTCTCACGCCACGTGGGAAATTAAAACTATTCATCGGCTTTTATACCTCGAAAGAGATCTAGGCAAGATCCGTGCGTAGAAATAATTTTGGTAGTAGTAGTAGCATCGTACGACCAAATGCATTCGATACGCTCGACGGTGATTTATCTGCTGGAGCCAATGGAAGGATTGGCAGATCTATATGAGTGGTCTTTATAGTAGAAATGTTATTTCCTTTTGCTGCGAAATGTGCAATCAACTTTATTAGCTCACGTGTAACAGTCGGTGGATTGTCTTTCGTCTGAGGGTGCTCCTGTTTAAGCTCCTTGTAGGTACTGCATATATACATAGTAATATATTCTGATAATGTTTTAATGCAGACTGTTTTTTTTTTATTCAGTTGTATCCTTGAGGGAATTTAAAGTTTTAAACAAAGGAAATAATAAACTTCTTGAATTTATAATGCCAAATTATGTTAAAACATGAGACACAGAGTTATAATCTAAAATTTGCAAACTTGAGAAGAGAAAAAAATATCTGCGTACTTCATTCCCCTGTTACCCATACATACAATACGCATGATTTCTATCTACAGTAGCCTGGCCTAGCCTAGCCTAGCCTTATCAAAGATGATAATGTTCAATCTTCTGTATACTGTAGGTCTACAGGTAAGTATCGTCATTAGTATATACCCAAGCCAGAAAGTGTTTATTGTGGTGTCTACTGCACAGTATATTTGCATTGTTTGATAATAAATGTTAAATAAAAAAAAGGGGGGGATAGCAGGTTTGGAAGATTACTCAGTTTGTGTGGTCTAAGACAGTATCCTAACATGGAGCCTAAAGTTGCCAAATTTATATAATTGAATTTCTTCGCTCCTCTCTTACCTGTCTCCGACCCCATATCTGCACTTTCCCATCTGTCTTTTAAACTACACCTTGGAAGGTTATAGCAATTCCTCCCTCTCTGGGCACCGCCCACTTACTCCTCCTAAATCTACCGTTCTGAAGGAAAACTACTCAAAATCTCTCACCTAGATTTGTTTCGACATTTTTCCTTCGTCATCATCGTCTCGATTCCAGCGATCGTTTCCGCGTTTTCCGTCATCTTTGACCAATTTGAAATATTTTGTATTTTGATTCTTCTTCTTTTTCGTAGGCGTGTCATGATTTCTTGGAGCTAGGTCAGACCCAGGGGCGCAAGTGGCAGAAGATACTACAGAGTGAGAGGGACAAGAGAGCGCACTTGGAGGAGACGATCGAAACACTCGCTAAACAGCATAACAAACTCGAGAAGGCCTGCAGAGAGGCGAAAACCCTCGAAGCTATCAAAACCGAAGGTAAAAACATATACATGCTATCAAAGATTATGACAATAAATTCTTGCATCCATGTATATAAGCAAACGATCCACATTTGTTGATCTAAGCGACCAGGAAGTTTCTGAAATGATGCAAATAGCTTGGAAAGGGGTTAGGTAGGTTTGGTTATAGGAGAGTTTCAACCCTTTGATAATCAGGAATATTGTAAAAAGTTATTGTAATTGAGTTAAATGGATGATTCTGGGCAGAAGTAAAAAGTCTTGATATGTCATAGTACAATAATAAGTTGGGAGGAGGGGGAAGATGGGAGGGGGGAGGAAAAATAGGCACTGGCAATTGTCTGCTAGTAGACATCAACAAACTTTAATACATGTATGGTAAGTCATCCATAGAATCGGCATGATTATTGTACCTAACATAAGCCCTGTATGACTGCTTTAATTATAAGCACATTATTATTAAGCTGCTCTAAAAAGCCCAATTTTTTTATTTTCTCCTCACTTACCTGTCTCCTCACTCTAATTACTGTGTCTAGAGTGATCAGGTGACTGATGTGTGTTGGAATTGCCAATTGAGAACTTGATTTTAGCCGGTATATTTTTTTAAGCATGGTCCTTTAATTTATACTGGAAGCTTGGGCCTACAACTAATTTAGTGTGTAGAAGTACCACCTTGAGTTAAAGAAGCCTATTGTTTTTGGTGGATGTCAAAGGTCATTTAGGGTCATCAGAGGTCAAATCGTGAAACCCTTGTAAACATGTACACCATCACTATACATAAACGTCATATTCATCAAGAAAACTGCTCATGTTACATCATCGAAACCACAATGTATTTTGGCATTCTGGTTTTTTCTGTAGCAGGTGGCTGAAATTGTGAATTGCTATGCCTGTCTTTCTATTCTACATTTGAAGTTGTAAAATTTAATACCTTGGTAGTCTAGTTGACGCTTACACAGGTGAACAAATATTACCTCTTCGGCTGTTTTCCTTTTCAACTTTAGATTTGTGAAATCTACAATAGCAAATTTTTGGCCTGAATTTTGTATTCCTGAATCTTATTGGTTTGCATATCATCTCATATGGTGCTTGATCATGCCCATATGATATTTCTTCCTACAATCAATCAAGCAATAACTTGTTCCATTTTTACTAGCCACCATGAAAACATGGCAAAAACTAAGTTTAGAAAGAAAAATGTAGGTGGCACAGTGTTTGTCTTTAAATAAGGAATTTGTCGTTAACTGTAAACTAAAGTTGGTCAAGCATACATCAGTATTTTTGTGTGTTTGTATGTTTCATGTCAATCCTCTTACCAAGCAATGGATTATTTCACTTGAATGGAAAAATGTGTCTATGTAACGAAAAATCAGCAAAGATATAAAGATTATAGTTTGTCATAACATGCAATGAGAAACAGACCAGCACGATTAGAGGTGTCGTCATTATTACAATAGGTTCATTTTTTCAACGAGCACATGTTCCAGAGTATGCAATCTCAGCCAAGGTCCCTATGTACGTTTTCCTCCCCGCAGTAATACGGTTTATACTTACTGTACTATATACAAAAAAAAAAGAAAAAAGGAAAGCAAAATTTTGAGAGTCTATTTAGAGATTGAATCTCCTTGCATATATCGTAAGTCAAGAGACAAAACTTACCTTGGTCTATTCTACAGTAAAAGTAAGAAAAAAAGAGGATGTTAAAAAAAAATATTGATCGATGCGACGATGTCTCATGTTCACATTACTGTAGAAATTAAAGCAGGAAATGTCCTTGGCTAAAAAAAAAAAATTGATCCCAAAGTATATTCTAGTAAACCTCAGTGTTTAACGTTTGGTCTGTAGTGTTTCTGGTTGTACAGTAGGTCTTCCATTGTGAGATTTGCAGGAGTTTAGAATGTATTGTTTCATTTGTCGCTCAGGTTTTGTTACAACAGAGGTGCCTCCCTCCCCCCTCCCACCCTTTTGCACATGCCTCCACTGCAAGGGGAGTGAGAAAGAATTAGTTTGACAGACCGTTATTGGTATTATCTGTTAAGTTATAGAGATTTTCAAATTTAGACATACATGTTGATCCAATGTTCTCTTTCTACACTCTTTCTGACAGTTTCACAATTATTGCTTTGACAGGAGCAGATCTCATTGGTCAACTCCTTCAAAATCACCCATCTGCATGAAATTTATGATTATGAAAGAGATAAGGAGGGAAGAATTGATCGTCTCAAGTCCCCATGTTGAGTCGACTCACTTGTATTACTTATCTTTGCTCTTACCTGTCTCATCTCAACGTATGCACTCTAAGCATCTAAAATTTGATATTTTTTAGCAATGCTTGGACCCCACTGATCCACTCCCCGATCAGCATCCACTTTCTCGTCCATCTTAATGTACCATTCTGAAGCCCTATACATTCCCTTCTTTTTTGTTTTTTCCCTGTGAACTTCCCTCTACTGGAATGTCAAGTTTAATGAAGTGAGCGTAAACTCCCTAAACTGCTCTATGCTGTTGGTCATCCATAGACTGATTTCATATTATTAATAAATGCACTGATGAACATCTTCAGATGTACAGTATGTTGAACTCTATTCAAAAACCATTCAAAGCATATTTGAGGAATGCATCATATATCTTCAAATGTCTTTTTCAGACTTGTTTCAATAATTGAATAATTCAGTAATGTAAATATTTTCCATAATTTGGTTCTTAACCCCCATTTTGCAATTTCTTCAACCCTCACTGTGGAAAGAAATGAAATGCTTTTACGGTTCAAGTTCTCAAACTACACATAGATCGATTTGGGAAATTGCCAAAAATTCATCTCATTCTGAGGAAGTCAATGGCTCCCGCAGTTAGCTATAAATGCAGCACAAGACGAAATCCGTATACAACCAATCTTATTAAACCGTGCTCGACAAAATGCCCGCCGGCGGGCAAAATCTTTGTTCACGTCAAGACACGACTTGCCTTTCACTCCATTTTGGCAGAATTTGTTTCCAAAAAAAAAAAAAAAAAAAAAAAAAAAAAAATTCACTTCCCAGAGCTGCAGTGGGTACCAATTCAATTAAGGACGAAAGAGCCCCTCTTGTGTTGCTTTCGGTAAAGGGTTTTTGAATCCGTTTCTCGGTCTGTGCCCTTAAATTTGTTAATGACGTTTGGGATATTTCTCATTGATTTATCCAACAATGTAGGAAGCAGGGAGGGAATCAATGGTGGGTATGTTATGCCCAAGCAGTGAAGAACAAGGCTGCAGGTAAAATAATATCGATAATTTTTTAGTAGAGATTTGGGGCACATCTGTTGTTAGCCAGCTGGGGAGTTAAGCTTCATGGCGACAATGGCCGGATTATTGAATTTTTCGGGGTAAAACGGTGGTGGTGACAAAACTTTGTGGAGACTAGTGTAGGACATGTGTGAAATGTGCTGTGAGCACTTTCATTTTCTGCACGTGTTCATGTCAAAATCTTTTGGAGTGATGATTTGTGATTTTGTCACCTAGTTTGACCTATTTTAAATCCATACCAAACTCGCACTTGTATAAATTCACATTACACCTTTCACGGCCGGTTCAAAGAATTTCTGTGTGTACATATTTTCAATGAGAAACTAGCACTTGAAAGTGTAATAAATTTTCAAAAGTAAGTGGCAATTTTGTTTTGAAATTTTTCCTTCCCTCTGCATTGCTTTCTCTCTGACATACATTGATGAGTTTGTTACATTTAACATGAACTGGAGCGTAAATTCATTGCATCGTCTACTGTTGGAGAGTGTGTGTCAGGAGAAATAAATGTGCTGTGCATCATAATTTACGTCAACATTTGCCCGATGACATCACAGACCCCCTTACTGTAATCCAGTTTTCTTGAGTGAGTTTATGAAGGTTTGGCCAGTCCAAATATATAGTTTCCATTCAATCAACCATATCTTGAGTTAGGGACAAGATATTGAAATCTTGGGTTTTTTCAACTCTCTAACAGTGCAGATTTACTTTTCTCTTTGTAGGATAACGTTGTCGGCCATCAGAATATTCCTTTAAGTTTGAGTAAGAGTACATCATTTTGCACTATATCCTGTATTATAACTAATCTAAATGCCCTGTGTATGAGTCCCAAGTCACGAGGGCTGGTACCAGTACAAATAGCTCCATACCGTACCGACTCATTTTACACAATGCGCAAAATTCATAGGGTTATGCAACTCTTCAGTTACCGTGCCGACCAGTTTCCTTGGCAGCGTCGCAGTACTGTACGAACCATCCGCTCATTGGTACTTTTAAACATTGTATTCCCAATATGGATGGTATTAATAAAATCATAAATCAATCATAAATCTATCATGTTGATCTGGAAGGTACTGTACTGTATGTAGTAGATTGAAGTATGGTAGCTAGCAGATTAAAGTGTACTGTAGTTTAATTGTAAGGACTGGTGGACTATGCCAAAGGTCTTTGAAGATAAGTCTGAATGTGGGTCTAGTCGTCACAGTGACCGGATGAAATGAAACCGTATGAGAAATAGGAGATGAAACAAATAAAAAAAAAACTAGTGGATCCTTAGGCAGTTCTTTTTCGACACAAATGCATTTGGGAGGCAGAAGAATACACTTTGGAACACCATGGATTTCTTTTGGATGCAAAACCCACCTTTGATACCTTCGTCTGTCCAGGGCTTGAACCCACGACCTCTCAGATGCTAGGTTTGATTGCTTCTGAATCAACCGCTTATTATCCACTCTGGTTTAAACCGAGAGCAACTAATTGACAACAACCATTAGAGGCCGTTAGAGTACTAACCTGGAATAAATTAGCATGCTTAAAGTTGCCAGCAATGTTCCTGGTAGCTCTGGCCTTCTAACTTACCCTGACATGTTTTAGGAGTGTTGATAATTACATGGTACTATTGAGGAAGAAGAGAGTGGCAGTGTAGTGTGTTTTAAAGTTGGTGATCTTTAGTGACCATGTTCAGGGCCAATATTATTGATCTGCAAGCTTAAACTTACTATACTACATATCATATGTAGTTAAATCTGTGGAGGCTGTAGCAGGGTATGTTATGGTTTCCTATAATGTTGAAAGTAAGTTGGATCATTTTATGCTCTTTTTTACGCAATTGGTTTGAAATTTAAGAAACCATGACAATACAAAATGTCACAAATTGTTGGGCATGCTTCAGTTTTTTCATACATATCAAATTGTTCCATACACGGTTAGAAATAATTGGAAAAGTTTCTAAAATGTATGACTTACAATGACATTCATACTGTACAGTGTACAGTACAGTAACTCATTTATGACAAATTTTGTCTTTGGACTGAAAAACACCAAGTGGACGTTAAAACAGCTGAAACTAAAATCTACTACGGGCAAACTGTAACCTCCTCGTTCATATCATTATTTAGGTACATATTCCAAAGTTAGTATCACATTGTGGAGCTATGACAGAGATATGTAACGCAGTAGGCGTATTCCTCGTGAAGTGTTGGATTGGATATCATATCTAGCGTATATCCCACGTGAGGAGGAGGTGAAGTGCCGTATTTATTACTTTGCTTCGTTTTAACGCGATACTTCAATTTAGATGCTGCACATGGAAGACTGGTACCTTTATTTAAATTTATATTTATATTTACATTTATATATTGCGGGTATATTATAGTCTGTACTGGTGTGTAGATGTATGATAATCTATAGTCCCACTTTACGAAAGTTTCTCCAATTAGAGGAAGAAGGAGGAGGTATGTGGGATTAAATTTCATGATCAGATATTGTATGGAGTCGTTTGGCTCATTAATATTGCTAGATACAAATGAGGTTCACAAGTTTTCCTACTGGAAACGAGGTGCTGGAATACAATCTTCTATTGTTTTATACCATTTCATTAGGGTGTTTAAATACTCACCTGTTTGACAAGTGTGACAATAAGCAGGGTCCGAACTGGGTGAACCAATCCCTGTAAAGCCCCGAGAAAATACACTGGGTAGTTTTATTAGCATATATATAGTAGCACCCCAGCCAATCAACTACTCTTGGACAGCCCAGCAGATGGAAATGAGAAAAATAATTACATTTCACACCTTGTTGCCACATGATAGTTCTATATATGTCATGACAAGTGTATTTAAATGATAGATTAGATACGGTCCGATGACCACTGCAGTGGTTACATTCAAATTGTTCTTAGTTTCATCAGAACGGCTATTAAAAATGTGGCCAATTTTCACACAAAGGGGCCCCTGGTCCTTTAAACTTTTAAGTTAACAAATATCAGTCACGCCTTGTGGATGTTATTCTTCAATATGTTCTGTTATTTTTCGTTACGCCAATTGATGTGCTCGAAATATTAGATTTCTCAAGTTGCCTACAATTTCTGAACATCTCCTCGTTCACTTCACACAGTTTATCGTCCCTAACAACGTCATTGTCATGGTTCATTAATGAATCGATTTTCACGATGTCGCATGAACTTACACGTTTCCGATATCATACCGGCTGTTTCCATAGTTGTACAACGTATGTAACACTTAAATACAAATCAACTCACAGTCGAAAGCATCTAAGGCGGTATTTTCTGCCGGCTCTGGCTCTCGGTAGAAACATTTTTCCGTGAGTTTAAACGGTGATAAAAAGATGACGTCAAACTGACAATTGCTTTGTCCATTTTAAAGTCCCGTGTTTAGTCATAAAAGCTGTGAAGTGGAAATTTGCTTCTCCCCAAACCCAACTTAACACAGGTTTTATATACAAATCCACTCTCTGGTGTATTTCAACAGGAAATGGTTTCAAATTAATTTTGACAGTTAGTTTGGTAACAGCCAACTTATCCTGAATTGGGGTGATTAAATCCCAGAACAGCGTAGAAATCTACTTGCTTTGGTTTAGTTTAATCAATAGAAGAAAATATTGTAAAAAAGAGAATCAGCAAGGTTATAAATCCTGATCAAGGACATTTGAGAGGGAAGGGGAGGGAACGGGAGGAAAGGGGAGGGAGGTAGGGGAAGAAACAAGAAGCATACAGTTCACTTTTTTTTGTGATTGCATACATAGTGATTTTTAACATTTCTCATAAACTTGAATAATTTTGACAGTATGGGAGATTCATTGTCTTCATATAGCTATCATAATTTGAAAAATGTTGAGGTTGAACTATTTATTTATAGCTTTTGACATTTTTGTAACTTTGCTTAGAACTCGGATTAGTGTGTCTGTCTTGCTGCGTACATCAAGTGAATGTTAAAGGATGACTTTAGGCACAAAGGTAATGTTAATATGTAGTAGACAGCTAAAACAACATTGCTACCAGTGCAGGTTGTATTACTATACCATTTTTACTACTTAAAATCTGTGGCTCATCAATGACACTGGCTCGACAGCTTAACAGTCCGACACACAGACCATTAAGTCAATTCCTCAGATGCAGCACAAAATTCAAATGTGAATCCATAAGACTTTTATGGCCTCTAATAGCTTGAGATGCACAGTTTCCCCGCTATGACCCTTTTCTATGGCCATTTGTGCCACTTGTTTTTGAAGAATACTGTAATCAAACATTTGGCACCTCAAACTTCCTTTTAGACTTCAGATCTATTAAACATGACTTTCACATGTCAAGATGAATTTTACACACTGCCATGTCCCACACACCATTACAGCTTCCAAATTGTAGCCAGGTCATTCTTGTCATTCGTAATTCTGCTTTCAATAGATATCTGAGCTTCTTAATATCAGGTTACATTTTTTAATCAGCGAAATAAGTTAGATTTTTTTTTTGTACAGTACTTTGTCCCGCTACCCGATGCGAGGGAGAAATTCAATATTTGCCCAATTTTTTGTTTGCTTTAAAAATAAAAAGAGAAAAGTGTGCTATGAGAGGAGTGCCATTACAAATTGTTGTTTAGGTATGGACATGGAGCTAAAAACGTTTATAGCTCTGTGGTATGAATTCAGATGAAATCAGGGCATCATATACAACGGTAGTATCAGTTAACATGTCCTAACTAATAGGTAGCTTGCACTGTGTCTATGGTAGTAGTAGTAGTAGTGGTAGTAGTAGTAGTAGTAAGTTAGTACAGTACTCAGCTAACTGGCAGTATTTAGTGTGGAGCATGGAGTAAACATACGTCATTACCATTGTACCCCGGAACAGAATTGACAGACCTAAAGGTGGGCCCTTCCCTTTATTTTTTAGTACAGCCAGCTGGGACAATTTCCTAATTGCTAGTACCTCTCTAAACTGTCCTCCCATATCATGCTGCAAAGCACTCATATTGACAGTACAAACAGTTCCTGACCTATATGTGACAGAGACATGATATTCATACTGCTCGTACTGACACTACGCGTGCTCCAAAGCGGGACATGACGGTATAGAAATAATTGTCCCAACTGGGTGTTTGGTGACGTACTGAGTAGATCAACAAATTTAATACCAATATGATTACAATGTCTGGAAATAACTTACTACAAACTCCTGCTGTTTCAAAGTGGAGAGGGTCAGCGAAAAAATCGGGAAGAAATAAGAAATTGCTGATATTTGTGGACAGGGAATGATTGAGTGTAAAAATTTTGCATTTACTTCGCTCCTCTCTTACCTGTCTCCCACTCCACAATTGCACTTTCCTATCTACCTAACTACACATTTGGAAA
>JAAAKB020158041.1:0-12235 GCA_010014835.2 Apostichopus leukothele | reverse complement strand
GCCACTTACTTCCCCGCCTCCCCGCCTCCCCACCCCCCCATCCCCTGGCCCGTAAAAAAGAAACCCTTTTGTAAATTTATCAAGGTCGTACCAAGAGAATATATTACGCTTGTCAGAACGGAACTCACAGGTGCAAAATTGAATGTAACACCAATAACAGATAATGTCAGATCATAGAAAAGAATTTGTAATATGCTTCGTCTGGTGTCTGTGGTCACATGGCTCGATTATATACATTCATACCAATCATTCTTCATTTATATGTCTCTGATTGATATCTAACAACATAATTCTGGCTTCCTGGCCCCCACCTCTTTGGCAGGAACCACATCCCAATCGAATGTTTCCAAGGGAAACCTCCAAATTTTGAGGGTCAACCCAATTTTCGTAGCTTCGATTCTTCCTAACATATATATGTAAATATATTTTTTGTGGACGTAGTGTCGTTTAGTTCCTTTTTTGTGGGAACTCGTCTGAAAGTGGATCAAATGCAACTTATTAAGTCACTCCTTTTCCTTTCTGGAGAAGGGTTTTATCTGCTGCCATTTATGTAAAACCATTCCTTTATCCATTACCTGTGTGAATTAGACCTATTATTTTCACATTGTTCCAGTTTATGGAGTGTGACCCAATTTTACATGACAATGTGGAATAAAGCAACAAAAAATAGTTAGGGCCAGACATTTAAACGTCTTGTTTAAAAAAAAAATTATTTTTATTAAACTCATAAACCTTCTTTTTCTGTCCCGTCCTTGATTTTGACTTTGAATGAATCCATAGTTGTTAGATAATTTTACATTCCAGGTTTACTCAGAATGTTGGAACGGTATGTGTAATTCTGATCAAAGCCTATAGTCGGTCAGACACTCGCAGGTATTTCCACATTGAATGTATACTGTATTTGAAATATGCTTCCATGGAGATTAGGATTGATAAACTTGCCACATGAAACGATGTTACATACATAGATAGTATATGGTCGTTAACACATTTTAAACAAGATTTTACCTATTTAAATAATGGTTCAACCCATTCAAGCTCATAGCGTTGTCTGAGTAGGACCTTACGGGGGTGATATGCTCTGTAGGCAGGTATGAAAGTCTCAACTATTAATTATTATCATACATTGTTAAATGAGCTGCATCACTGTAATACAGTGAGTAAAATATCCGCATTTCTTGTGGGCAATTTCCTGAAAATGTGAATGTCTTTACAAGGATTGATGAAATAAAAAAAAGAAATTGTTCCTAGCAACTAACCGCAGAGTTTGAAGTATTTTAATTACCTTGGTTGAGTTGAGTATTTTTTGTTGTTGTTAAATGATGGTCGGATCCATCTAAATTGATATGTAATATTCATAAAAACAAAGTTCTGTGACATCCCTTTGACAGCAGAATATTGATCCCTTTACTATAGACCCGATGCTGTAGGTCTACTAACACTTTAAGCCAGATACTGATTGTAAGTTGTATCTATAGGAGGGTGCACAAGGGGTTTACTTTTCTCTATGAAGTATGGTGTTTGTACACACAAGTACAACACATATAACTATTAAAGAAGCCTGGGAACTGTTACACAAGGACCAAGCTGACATTTGGAGTATTATTAGCCCCCTCAGCTTATTCTCTGCTCCCTCCCTCCCCAATCCCTCACTGCCTCCCTCCCTCCCTCAAGGAAACAAAGATTGCCTACTACATAGGCAAAAAAGATGTATAGTTATATTTCTCTTTCTTAGAAACCTAAATCGGCCTCTGAGAACTTATAAGAACAAAGAGCAAAATAATGGAAGAAATGCTTTTCTATTTTTACCAGTAAAACAAGCTCTTCAAAATGTTCGTTTCAATTTCTCAAAACAATTCGATTGTGCAAATTCCTTTCGGAGAAGAATCAACCTGCAACAAATGATCATTGATTTTGGTCCGGCCTGCTGAGTTTGAAGGGAGTCAGGAATGCATGATTGATTTGATAATTAGAGCCCCTCACTAGGACAACTTAATACACTTGGGATCACCTGGGGTGGGGCTATGATCTTACCCTGTCATGGTCACTAAACACCCATATTGATCAGAGTGTGTAGACCTCGGCTTTTGTCGCTTCATCTCTGACTCTTTCCAAAAATAAGCGGCTTCATCCGTTCCTGCCAAAGGTCCCGTCTCTCAGACGGGGGTAAACCGTGATCTTCGTTCTCTGAGGTTGAAACTGTATCTGAAATGTTGGCTGGAATTTTTTGCTACTTTTGGTTTGAATTTCTTGATCACACTGAGAACCATGGTGTTGTAATGACAGGATTTCCTAGTTGAAACAGACAGAAATGGAACTTGCTTTTCAAGACTTTGATTTGGTATATATACTCTTGTAGAAACTTTTGCATTTTGATGTCTTTGTTTTGCAGCTGGTCAAAGTGAAACTTTCACCAGCCCCCCCCACACCCATAAAGAAAGTAGACACCAAAACTCATTAAACATTGACTGATAAACCACAATGACCAGTCCATGCAGAGAAGGTAGGATGAGGATGGAAGGGAGCAGGGATGGGGGGGGGGAGTGGGTGGGGTGGAGGAGAATGGTCTCAGCAAATAGAATATCTCGATATTCAAGATATGGCAAATTACATTTCACGATACATATCCAGGCACTTACTTTCTAGATGATTAATAATGATATGCTTGGAGACATCGGATCGGAGTTCAGATGCATCACAGATTATGTCCCCATCGTATTAGTGGTTTCATCTGGCAATGCTTAAGACAGTTTTACTATCCATTTGCTGTATCGATAAAGTCGATCCACTCCTCCGTCTCGTGCACTATAACCTTTTAGCGGATGCCGCACGGCAAAGTACACATCCTCGTAATCGTCATCGCCATCTCCTCAAAAGTGTCCTTTGGGTAACTGGAATGAAGGTTATACTATTTATAGCGCCAAAAATCCGGTAAAGGGGGAACTATTGACACGTTTACCTGTACATTCCATCGGTGACAGAGCACCGCGGGTCGTCACTTTGACGTAATATGGCCATCTCCTCCGGGGACGAACCATCGCGACGATTGCGAGCGAGGTATTATCAGCTCTACCAGAGTCCAATGGTTACAATCACGCTAACTGGAAGCAGCAGTTTCCTTACCTGTGCATTCCACGGATAATGACGCTGAGAGGACTTGTCGTGTGCCATCTGCCGCTAACTGGGAGAACTGATAAATGCAACTGTTCGCTCGTTACGGAAGCCAACGTTGCAGAATTTTCCCCCGCAAGCGTGTCTGATGTGGAATGGTCTTAAAATTAACCCTGTTTGCTGTTACAATGCACCATTTTTTTCCTTCCTTCAACTTGATTTTTTTTCTATGTACGTTAAGATCTTGAGATTTGAATCGTTGATGGGCTTTTGAAAAGATTTTCTTTGATCAGAGTTTATACAATTCTTCAAATGTGTTGCAATCTTGAACCTTAGTTTTTGTTGTTGTCAAACTTCATTTGAGGTTGATAGAGGTCAAAAGTACTGAAAACCCAGGAAACAAATGGGCTTTTAAAAAGATTCTGTAAGCGTGAGTTGTATACAATTCTTCAAATATGTTGCAGAATCAAGCCTATATTTGTGGAGGTCAACGGTCAGTTGAGGTCAAAAGAAATCCCTGTAAACATCATTATAACAGCAAAAGTAATGCTGTCGTAAACTTCATACTTATTGTGTAGATTATCACCTTAGTGAATAACACCACTATTGCTTTTTGTGGAGGTTAATGTCATATGAGGTCAATTAAAGCCTTTGTGCCCTGTGACACTTAAATGTTCTCATAAAATATGGCAAGGAATCACTAAAAGCATGTCGGCTTTTGGAGTTTTTCAAATCTGAAAACTTGACTGTGTAGTCAACGTTACAAACTGCAAGTTTTCTTCCGAGCGTTTGTAGCAAATGTTGAAAGTTCTCCAAAACCTGCGGCTATCAAGCAGTGTTTATAATGCATTCACATTGGGGTATGGTACATTACAATGAAGCTTAAAACATTTCAAACATGAAATTCTGAACATGCTTGATACTGTAGTAGTAGTCCTTCATTGAAGTCTGTTCCATTATCAAGAAGAGTATTTTTCAAGCCGAAGGTTGCTTTTAAATTTACCAGTGTGTGATATAACTTTCTTTCCAAAGTTTAATTCCTATAAAAGGTGATCCCCTCCCCCCCCCCTCCCCCTTCGACCATAAGAGATGGGGATGTAAAGCTACTGTCACATTAGTACACATATTATGGCATTTGTTTGGTTATGGTTGCTATTTATACTGTTTGTGATTTTTGCTGATCCCAAAACTTTAAAAAGGAAAGGCACAATCTTCTACTTAATTGTGAATCTTTCCTGTTTCTTTGTCTTTGAATTTGGTAAATCATCTGCGATGTTCATCTGTTTCTTTTTGCATGAATGTAGAAAGATGGCTGGCAATTTATAATGTACACTAGCCACAGCCCTCTAATATTGATGATGGGATATGTATGTTGCAACCTAGGCATCTCTACAAAAGAGATCATCGTTAATACTTTTACTGTGTAAGGGAAGAAGGAATCTCAAGCTAAAGCTGTTATTAGATAAATATCAGTACTACATTCTTGATGTTTGTCGTACATATATACAACGAGATGATTCGGAGCATTCCAAGCCCACGTGGGGTTTCCGTGAGGCTCCCAGCTGCCTCAGTTATTGTGTGAGCCCGCAGATAGTAAACACTTAATGACGAAAATTGTCAGCAATGTTTGAGATGATAGCGGGAGTCTCCACACTCCCGTTTGAAAAGCGAGAAAAGATGAAGCGTCTCGGATCGGCAGGGAGATGAGAGGCGATGTTTCGCGGTATCCGTCCAGTAGGGATGGTATGCACAGTGACGTTGGGAAGATAATATCCTTTGTATGTTCGGAATAAGCAGGCCGGTTTCAAAGGTGGGAAAGAAGAAGATACAAAAAAAAAAAGTTCCAGAAGAGGAGGAGGGAGAGGAGGAGGTGTAAGAGTTATTTTTGAAAGAATGCCAAGGGTATGTATCCATGGCAGGTAGCAGCCAACTATATAACCCCCCATCTTAGTGTTTGGAAATAGACCTGACCACAAACTAACACTTCAGAAAGTGTGTTTTACTGATCGTACCTGCTTCGCCAGAAATGAATGAGAGGGAGAGAGAGGGGCAGAGAGATGGAATAGGATGATAATTGATGGAAACTGGCGATGTATAAGGCCAATGATTGGTTAAAACTCTCCATTGAGTTGGTATGGTCCTGAAAGTTGCATTGTGAAGCTGTTTGCTTTGTATAAGATCTAAAATAAAACGTACAGCCCATTCCAAAAAGACAAGAAGGAATGGAATTTTATGAGAGCTGTTTCGAATGAAACTCACAGTTTTATCTACAGCAAGGAATTTAAGTTCAGATATTAGAATTTGGATCAAATGCTAAATAGCACTTGACGTGATATATATCAAACTTATGGCTTTAAATTGAATGTAGCAATAATGATAGGGGGAAGTTTGGTGGGGGGAATGATAAGGTGCAAGTTTGGGGGGGGGAGGGGGTGCAAGGGGTGGTGATAGAGGTATTTTGAAATTTCTGGCATTATTAATTATTCCAAGAATAATTAGTAGTGAGTTGAATATATATACTTTAGATCAGAATGCCATGTTTGGTCAATTTTGTTGCCTTTTGTGAGTATAAATTGAAGACTTGCTGAGTTGTTTCTCAGAGAATCATGTTATAGTGTCTGGGTGAATGGGAGGAGGGTGGGAGGCGGGAATGGTATAATTGTCAGCACCATGCATCCAACAGCTCCCCAATCTATGTACTTTTCCTCGGATTAGTCTGCTAATTATTGCCCTGATTCATCACAGCATTTCATAATAAGCAAGCGAGGTTTACACTGCCAAGGAGCATGATGGTATGCATCCCATCACAGGCAGAACGGCAAATTGTCTATTTGGGGAATTTTAAGAACGCGCCGTGCACGAGCGTCATTTGCGGCAGTTTGTTTGTGGTTCTATTTTTGAAGTACCTATTTTGATGAATGGTGCAGTCTTAGTGCTAGTTATAGCTATATATAGATAAGTACGTACTTGCATATTAACTGACTCTGCATTCAGATCTGGGATAAATTAAACCAAGGTGAAAGGGATTTGATCAAAATGTTTTCATCATTTTTAGCAGGTTAATAAAGATCCCTGCGAGATGGAAAAAAGAGTCGTCGTGAAATTAAGTCGTCCTCGGTATAGGCAGAGATGAGAGTTATTTCTAGCTACACTTTATAAAACAACACAGCTGTTCCTGTCTTCGGTACCAAAGTAGGAAATACTAAAATGTAAAACAAAAACAGATTATTGAGGAATGCTTGCAAACACAAACAATTAGAACAACAACGACAACAAAATTTTGAGGAATTGTTTTGCTTTTCCTATTAACGTTTCAAATGTATCATTTTCGGCTGAACTGTTCTTGGTTTGAGTACTTTGATTGGTCAATGACAGTGTGTAAAGTTTATTCTTTTGGAAGCAGCGCAGTTTTAAGTGATGTAAATTAATTCTTGACATGGTCAATCTGTCCAAGCAATAAGCTTTTCTCTTGTTACCAAGAGCAGAGTCATACCTGATTTTTTATTTTTTTTAGCTCATTTCAATTCATAACTATGTAATTTGTATTTAATTTGACAGCATGCCAAGTTAAATGGCTAGATCCAACTAGGCCAAATTTAGTGAGGGTTGGGTGTGGTAACATCAAAACAATAGAGGGGATGGGGAGGGGCAAGGGAAGAACGAGGAACTTAGCAAAGGGATGTGGGAAGACATTTTTAAGCCCAATCTGAGCACAACTGTTTTGAAAGTGGAGTAGGTGTGAGGATGTAATTAAGGATATTGGCTTCTTGGCATTTAGAGCAATGTGACCTATCATTTTATGTGCATCCAAAGTTGAATTTTTTATAAGAATTTGGTAACGTTGAAAGAAATTCATTAATCATAAAATACCAGAAATTGAATTTGTGCAGTACTGTAGGTTGGCCATTTTCTGAAGAGGATATCAGAGCGTAGTATCAAATGTATTTTGTTTAAAAGTTTTATTTTTGTAGCGACCGATATCTCGTAATCATCATATGTTATAGTGTGACAGGGTTTTGAAGAGAGCGTATACAGTCTGTCGCAAGCACATAAATTAATTATCCAGTTTTTGTAGTGAGGAAGGAAAGCCGAAGAGAGGGTCCCAAGTCACTTGATCTTGTTGTATAATTTGCCTAATGGTATTAGATCCATCATGACGGTTGTCATGTGCATATGTATGTATATATGAGTGTACAGTATTTATATATAAATATAATATACACACATGTACACACACAGTATGATATTGCCAGGGTGTATCGTTGGCAGTGCATGATGAATGATGATACAGTCGTCTGTCTGTCCGTGTGTGTGTGATACCGTGATGTCATCATCGGGGATGAGATTTATCTATGCTCGCAGACACACTGGCAGGAATCGTTTGGGCTCTCCGTCGTGACGTCGTGAGAGCCCGCGGGGGCAGGTATAACGCTCAAGATACTTTGACAGACTTCAAAGGTCATCGGATGCCGCGGCAGTATTTGAAGTTTGGCATTTGCATGCAAGATGCTCTTCGGTCGGTTGGTTGCTACCTGTAGCAGACGGTGTGGTCTGGGGCGATTTGGGAATATCAGGTTTGATCCAAGAAACATTTGTGGCAGACCATTACGGAAATGAGGGCGCGAGGAATTCTTTGGCGGGTCTCGTCAGTGGGACAGAAATTAGTAGAAGGAATGTTCGGTCATTATAGGTATAGGTGAGATGATGCAGGTATGATGTGATATGGGAATGTAAAGTTTGAATTTTTTTGGAATACCTAGGGTGTTCACATAACTTCCAGGAGAAGGGGTTGGCTACTAATGAAGAGTAATTTTCGTAACGTCGTGTCTGGATTTTCCTGAAATTAGATTAAATTTGAATCATATTTGAATGTTATTGACTCGTTGATATGATTATCAATGTGGACATGAAATTATCAATACCATCCATATTAAACTGTATGAAAATTTCTAATGCTGATTTCAGTTGACAGTTTACTCTAATGCTGATTTCAGTCAATTGTGTACTCTGATGCTGATTTCAGTCTGCAATTTACACTACAATTGTCAGTATATACAATTTCGTTTCATTTAAACTCTAAATTAAACTTACAAAGTATATTTTTATTACATAACGATTAGTATAAAATATTCCAAAAACACACTTTTGGTTGGGGTTCATATGATCACGTCCATCATCCATATATATGTCCTCCTGACAGGATATGCTCTCATTGTTTTAATAACAAAATATGAAAGGATCTTAATACAGTTTGCCTTCCCGTAATATTGATAGATATCCCATTTTTCTATACCGACAATTTTCTATGATTTTGACCAGATCTTTTCTGGGAAACTATATCTTTTACCTGTAAGTTGTCAATCTGTTTATATGGGAATACTTTAGTAGCCTTCATAGTGATATATAATATTCTTTTTCTCCATTGCATAAAATCAACGTGATTTAAAGGTTTCTGTGTTCAAAAACAGCTCTATACCTCTTTACAGTTATGATAATAGTGTATAAAACAGATGCAGATGACTTGTTGTGTCTGTGCAGGTATAATGTTAAATTATGTTGAGAACATACAGTTTATAATCTCCACAATCCTCATGATCAATCACGCACCCCTATCCTCCCTCCATCCTTTATGACCAATAAACTCCTGTTAATCCTCCGAGCTATTTGGCATACCAATTCATCCTTTTAATTTTTGCCAAAAACTAACCCTTTTTCCTTTTTATGCATTTTCTGTGTGGTAATTACATTGAATACCCTGTATTTCATCCTTGCAAATCAATGCTAATTGTTTTAAGGATCGAATCATGTGGTTCCATTAATTTGAAAAGTACCGACATAAAAAGTTGTTTTTATTTATTTTTTATAATTTTCAATCAAAATACTTCCTGCTTGGATATGAACTTGTCAGCACACCTGAGATGAACCAAATTACCAAAGTATCCCCTCGTGGGGAGGGAGGCCCATCATCATATAATCTGCGCACAGACACACACACACACGCACGCACAGAGGTTATATACGCGCGGCACCCGTCGTCGTTCCTGTTACGGTGCCGAACCAAAAGGAAATTGCTCTTTCCTCGAGGCAAGTTAATAAACTGCAATTAATCATGTTTGTTGGGTATTAAGACGGGGCAATTCCACGGGCCGTTAGAGGCAGGGTAGGTTTTTCACGTGGCAATGACATATCTGGGAAGTAGAGTTCCTTTACTTTCCCGCAGGCAGGCTGCGGATAGGCACCTTCGCACGGAGACATCTTCTCTAGATGCTCTATTTCCGATTTTTTTTTTATTTGGCTGGAAAACGAATCTTATTTTTAAATGTCAGGTGAAACTGATGACCGAGGGCTCGGGAGATGCAGTTATCGTCATTGACGTAATCATCCAATGCTTTTGTATCTTATCACACAAAGGAAAACGTGCCCCTCGGCTCGAATCTCTGCGTTTGCCGATTGATTCCGGACACCTCACGTCTCACCTGGATAGAAACAATAAAAGATGAAGGTGGCAGTAAAGAAAAAACAATTGTTGTGATTTATCTCTTTCTGTTTTTAGGACAGATAGTTATATATTTTAAGTAAAGGTTATAACAGCCGAGTTTGTTTGGTAAATGAACAGAAGGCTTCCAGCAAGAATAATAATGGATGGCCACTAGCATTTGTTATCAAAAGAAAATATAAAGGAGAAATTTCAACAATCTTTTTGTCCACTAAAGTTCGAAATACATATCTCTCGTTTAAAAAATAGAAAATTTGGAATGAAAAGAAACAGTCAAAGTTTGTTTGTATATAAATTTGTAAATATGGAATAATATCACAGCCAAAATGACAACCTGTGAATATGACCAAGTGATATAACAAAGTAGACTTGTTTTGGGAGAGCTTAAATACATTATGTTCAAGTGTATGAATAAAGGACTTCTGTCACACAAACCGGTTTGCTTGCATTTTCATTAAACTATCTTTATTATCAACCTTGGTTAATGTGTTGAGGATCATGGCAGTCTAGGTTTGTGACCTCAGAGGTGGAAGTCGTGGGGGGTGGAGGGATGGGGGGTGCGTGTGTGTGGTAGAGGTTAAAAACTGGTACATCGATTAAAGAAGTTCAAAATAGCTGAAAGATGATGAATGACTTCACATGTTTAATGAGCGGTTGTGATTTATGTCCTCCGGTCTTTAGGCATTCCCTCAAATCTTGAAGCTGACATTAAAAATTTGAGCCCTTCCAGAAAATCATTTACAGGTGTAATCAAATGTAATTTTTAGCACAACATACCCATTGAGGAGTGTACAAAACAGTTGTAGATATGAGAAGCATTTTCTTTGGAGGGTGTTTAGCAACAAGACCTCCAGTTTTTGTAAATATCTCTGAATTGTAATGGTTTAGAAGGGGGTTTATAAGCTATAAGTTCATGTTTTTTACATGTGAATGAGAAAAGCTCACTGTAACATAGTACTGTTTGTCTTACTGTATGATGCTTCACTTTCAAGACTTCCATTGTTTGATATGGAAATGATCAGATTCATATTATAAGGAGAGGGGGGGGGGGGTGGGTTGGGGGAGGATGGTAAAGGAGGGGCTCAGAGGGAACAAGTGTGGGTTGTACTGGCCGCCAGTGCTAGCTCATGCAGGCCATGATATCATAAATCAAGTCATGTTGCTCGTTACTGAAGAAGGGGGATGTTTCTGTCGTTCCTGAAGGCCTCTTGCCCTTATAGCTCTGTCCCCAAGCCCTGTTACATGCCACTGATATAAACAGTAACCAAAGTTAATGGACGTATTTATTAAGTTAAAGTCAAAGCCTTGTTGTTTTATGAGAAAATTTTAAGGTTATAATGCAATATGCTGCATAGGTTCCATTGCACGGAATGCTACCCTACATGCTTGGACTTGTCTCTTAATACCAAGAACTTGAACAGTTGTTTCACAGCTGAATATAGTTGTGCTTCCAAGTTGAGAAGGTCTGTATAAATCTGCCAATATGCTATTATCTTTGTGAACAAACCTATTCCAACAAAAAGAAAAGGGGCATAAAATTGGCAATGTTTTCATGTGCTAGCCTATAATTTTCAATCAGTAGAATTTTTGTTTCAAATTTGAATTCCACATGTAATTTTCCTTAAATAGAGTTACGAGTATATTGTGTGGGAAGTTTCTATTTTGTATGTATACATGTATATAAATACAGTACACACACATACACACACATACTTTTATCTATCTAATCTTCAGCTTGTTCTGCGGTCGTCTTTATTATTTGATGTATATCAACGGAGACAGCCGTGAAGGGCTCTTATTTGTAGCTCCGTTAGTCATATCTTGACTTAGAACAATTACAAGATCATCTTATCATAGACACTACTTAATTATTCAACTATGCCTGGGGATCATAATTGAAATTCTTGCAGGGTGTATCGTGACGAGACCCCCTCTCTCCTGGGACCCTGTGACTGGCTCGCAACTGACAACCTCACTTGTTTATGTACTCATCATGCTTGTACTCTCGTTAATCATTATCGGTGATTAAAAGCCCCAAAAGGTACTTACCCACTGATTTGGTATTAACTCATATGGTATCAGCCAGCCATGCCTGGTTCTTTCAACCCCCACATAGTCTCTGTCCAGTTA
Source organism: Apostichopus leukothele (assembly GCA_010014835.2). Lineage (NCBI taxonomy): Eukaryota > Metazoa > Echinodermata > Holothuroidea > Aspidochirotida > Stichopodidae > Apostichopus > Apostichopus leukothele. The sequence continues at coordinate 498 of JAAAKB020158041.1, read as the reverse complement.
AAAGCCTTTAATGGTCTATCAACATGCCCCCACGGCCATATAACGGTGCCAAAGATGCTTCTAGGATAAGTCAGGTATGCTTCCGGAACCTGGTTCCGGAGCTACGGGCAAGATCGGTCGTCACATTCTCAACGCTCTTAATCATGAATGAGTGCAGTTCAACTCGATTCACAGTTGAAATTATGTATTAAATCAAATAGCTTGATCCAACAGCAAAAATTGGTCAAATTTTTTTATCATCTAAGAAATTCATATTGCAACAATATGAAAGAGAATGTGTCATGTGGGAGTTGTGGACTATCACACCTAGCCGACAGTACATTTATCGAATATTAAATTGGTAAAGAAAAGGGGGAAAAGGTATGATTAATATCTTGTACTGCATTGTTCCTTATTTAGTAATGTACTTTGCACTTAACCCAAGAATGTTTTGTTATTGACAGACTAGCTTTTAGTTTGTGATGATCCCTGAGTAACCATTGCTGGTGGGTTTGAGGG
>JAAAKB020157820.1:0-12236 GCA_010014835.2 Apostichopus leukothele | reverse complement strand
TGACGGGGCATGATGAGGCAAGGGGGGGGGTGGGGGGGGGGGGGGGTGGTGGTTTGTTGAGTGTAGCAGGGGGGCCGGGGGGGGGGGGGGGGGGGGGGGGGTCCTTATGTTATGAAAAGAGTTGCTCGCTCATTTGATTATGTTAATGTAGATAAGTGATACATTTATTTATGTAATTTTGTATATTTGTTCCCTCATTAAAACCTTTTCTAAGTAGGTCCACATCATTTTAACCACAATTAGTATCCCAATCTTACACAGACTTATCTGTTGCTCATGACCCAGTTCTCAGGTAGGCTTTTAATCTCTACTAGAGATGCTGAAGGCATTTTGTTTATTTAATAATATTGTCCTTTGAAGAGGTGTCTATAAATATTATCTATTTGACTATATGAAATCAACCACACTTCATGGAGGCATCCTCTACTGCTGATAATGGCAGGACGGCTTTCTGACAATGACACGTTGGGGAAATAGTTGTTCAATTAGTTGCTAAAACCTGAGGAGGGGAATCGTTTCTGCTAAAATGTGGGTGTCAAGTACCACTGTATATAACCGTCCCTGAAAGCATGCATATTGTACTCTAACCGTACAGTACATTAGCAACAACACTAGCATTGTGCCATACAGCAAGAACATCAAAAATATATTGACTGGTATTTAATGGGACAGCAAGCCTCACCGACTTGAAGCTGATAGGTCACAGAGCTCCTTCTTTATAACACGCAAGGCTGTCTAGCCATATGATTGTAGGATATGTGATTCACTATTAAATCCAATTGAAACAACAAACTTGTATGTACTGCCGCTAAAACTTTAAAAGTCATTAAATGTGCCCAATTAAGGTATTCAAGGAAAATCCACTAAAGGTGAACAAAACCTGTCTGACTTCAAATCTTAGAGTGAATTATGTAACTCACTTGAATAAATTTAAAATTTTAACGAGGGTGGCTGGCTCCCTTCACCTCCTAACCATCCTTACAAATTGGAATTCTCTTTTCAACACTCTCATTTAATTAAACCTTTGATTATTCTATATCTCCAATCCCACCCCTTTTTCCTGCCACACCACACCATACCATACCCTCGCCTCATCTTCATTATCTCCTCATTCTCCTCATCTCATCTCTTGATCCTCCTCATCTCCTCATCCTCATCTTCTCATCCTCCTCATACCCTCCTCATCTTCCTCTCCTCATCTCATCCTCCTCATCTCATCCTCGTCATCTACTCATCCTCATCTACTCACCCTCCCCATCCTCCTCATCCTCCTCATCTCATCCTCCTCATCCTCATCCTCCATCTACTCATCCTCTTCATCTCATCCTCCTCATACCCTCCTCCTCTTCCTCTCCTCCTCATCGTTCTCATATCCTCCTCATCCCATCATCCACCTCATCTCATCTCTTGATCCTCCCCATCTCCTCATCCTCATCTCCATCTACTCATCCTCCTCATCTCCCTATCCTCATCTACTCATCCTCCTCATCCCCTCATCCTCCTCATCTCATCTCTTGATCCTCATCTCATCCTCCTCATCTACTCATCCTCCTCATCTCATCCTCCTCATCCTGCTCATCCATGTGATGAAATACCTACCTACTGTATATAAACTTGGTTTCTGTTATTCTATGAGACATGTTAGATGATGCCAAACTCTTCCTTGACAGGTCCAGGCATCTGTACTTTTCTAATACACTAGACTCTCTCCATACAAGGTCATGTTGACAATGTTTTTTAGCTGTCTATATTTGTCAATCTTACTAAATGTACATGAAATCTGAGCTATTTCAAGGAACTTCACTATAATGTTACCGTACGATGACTATTTCTGGCTCTGTGCAAAATGTGATGAAATTTAAGTACCAACTGATTAGTTCTTTCTTATCTCTAAAGTTGTTTAAAGCTCACCAGGTCAAGGTTAAAGACAGATGCCTCAGAGACATGGAAAAAAAAAGTAATGCATGTTTGGGGGTAGTTAGGTTGAAATTTAATTATTGAAAACCCCTGAAGTATTTCTCTAGGAATGACTTCGGAGCTTGAAAGATGCGAAATGTGAAGCAAGCTGCCAAAATCTAGATTTGTTACTTTGCAGAGTAACATGAGCACAACAAGAAGGCAGGTTTAATGATCAAGGGAGGAGGAGGGGGAGGTGGGGAGGGGGAGGTGGGTAGGGGAATGGGGCCAGTGATATGTGGGAGAGTTTCTTATACCTTCCTAATCCCTGTGTTGGTTCTATAATAAATTAAAAATAATAATTTAGTGGTGACCTTTTAAATTTATGTAGCAGAACTGATCCAGGCAATGATTGTGCCGAAATAATGTAGAGCTTTCAGCCCATACTGAAAGAATTTCACCTCAAGAAGGTAGGGGGGGGAGAGGGGGAGGGGGGTTGGAAGGAAGGGAGTGGGAGGGATTTGAGTAGCTAAGGAGGAGATAGGAAGGAAGGTGATAAGAGTAGTTTTTCAAGTCAAAGTAGTCAATTTCTTTCAGAGGCAGCACGTTCCTTACATCTAAAATGTTATGGCCATCATACTTAGTACTTACCATAATCCACTTCATGGATCAAAAAGAGAAATATCAATTTTTCCTTCCCTGCCCCTTTTGCAAAGCTTTTTGTCATGTTAGTTTGTCTTAACTGACAATAGCATAGACAATTTAGCATGTAGGCTCTAGCTTTATTGTTTATTTTCTCCCTGTTTTTTTTTATTTTGTTATTTATTGATGCTACAAGAACAAGGTTTGTATTGATAGCATATATATTGATGCTAATACATTTGGTTTAATTACAGTTTGCAAAACAGTACATCTACACTTTGTGAATTAAATTGTAATTAATTTCTTTAGCATCCCCTGCCTGCCTTTAATAAACCGTTGAATGTATTTCAAGAATCTTTTGTCCCTCGGGACAAATCCCGTCAATTTATGTACGGGCAATGGAAGATACCACACTTAAGACACCATGTTACTATGATAAAATAGAGAAAGGAAACTAGCTACCAGTATTAAGCAGAAGTTGTCACCCCTGACACAAGCATTCAGTGTCCCATATACAGCAGTATGTTGACAGCAGTAACTAACTGTGTAGCTTTAGCAGTCGTTATTAGCTGGCATGCTGGCAGTAACGATTCCTTGTCTTTGGTAGACGGCTCGTCGTAAGGATTTGTGGAATAAATACATTTGCCTTTGAGGTAAGTGGTGAATGCCTTAGGTTCTTTGTAAGAAGAGGTGTACGGTACTCCATAGTCTGTTAATGGACTCTGGCATATTGTACTATAGATATATACATTTAGGGAAGTGTTTGACACAAGATTAACACCAAAAAAAAAAACAATGCTTATTAAAATAGGGTTCTGTTTTCAATCTTACCAACTTTACTAAAAAGTTTTTATTGTCTGAAATGAGGGTTTCAGAGCTTTACAATGTGAACAAATATGAAAATATATTAGTATAAATTATGTTCCAATTGCAGAAAACATTTGACTAGAACTTAAAATGAGAAGCTTTGACTTGTTGGAAATCAGGTCACTTCAGACAGGATTTATAAGATGTCGTGTCAGTACCGAATTAACGTGAATGGTGTCAGTGTTTTAGTTTATGACTGTGGTAGTAACTTTGTGAATAGGCCTACGGTACATTCTGCTTGAATATGTTAAAGGTATACAGTGGTATTCAAGAAGTATGCTGTTGTAGATAACCAAAGGGATATAGTTTATAATGGAAAATATAATCTGAGTTGACCAACATCTTTTTATCTGCCAGTTATATTAAGCATGTACTTTAATATCTGTGTATCTGACTTAAGCATAATGCATATAGTGGATGTTTCTTGGGTTTAGGTTGGCTGTATTAGTAATACCTTTGTTTCATAATTAATGCAAGTAAATGCATAGACAATCAAGCACACATGTTAAATAACTTACTAAAGAATTGTAACATTAGTTGCAGATTAAATTGTTTTGAAAAAATAACTGTTTACAAACAGTGACATTTTGAAAAAAAATATATGAAAAGTCATCTTTGGTAGATGGTCTTTTCTTCATGACTTAAAAAGAGGACAATTTAAATGTATTCAAAGGTCATTTATATGGAAAGTCTTTGTTTTATGCAACTTTTAGAAATGGAAAATGCATACATTGAAGCCAAAACAAAACTAGGCCTTAATTGTTGTGGCAGATAGTGTCAAGAAGGCATATATTTCCTGAGCAGCTTTGAATTTTTTTTTTTAGATTTCCAAAACCTCTTTAACTATTTTGTAAGGAATTGACTTATATAACAGTTGCCTTTGTAATTGTAATTGTAAGAAGTGGGATTTGGATTTTAACGTAATTTGACAAACGTGTGAGCCTTGGCTTTTGCTGTTGGTGTATGCAGTCAATTAATCATTCAATCAATACACGTGTCACATAGGTGTTGATGTTTAAATTACCTGGTACAGAACTGTTCGTCAAGGTACAGATAAAGTAATCATCTTAAGTCTTCCTCACTCTACTCAAACTCTATAAATGTTCATCTCATCTTTGAAAGGAGGATCTGGAGGACAGAAAACAAATACTGAAGCTACTTTGCTCGTTAATTACCTCCCTCCTAATTAGTTGAAATAATTAAATTAATTTTTAGAAAAACGACACCCCTTTTATGAATTTAAGAAGCGGAATGGAACCAAAATATCCTCTATTTTCTGTTCATTGAATATAACTGTCATCTTGCTAAGATTAAAATATTTGCAATTATTGGATATATTTAGGTTTCTGTGTCAATGTTTAATCTCACTTACAATTAAATTTTTCTAACAAAATTGGGACTTGATCATGGGTCTTGTGACCATCAAATGAAACTGTAAAGCATGGCTCACTGTCGGGTAAAAGTTAGTTATATGTTTAACAGATAGTGAAAAGCCATACAGACCCTGATGTACTGTACACATAAGTCATATATCCTGTCTGAATGGCTTTTGATATACTCAGCTGCTCCACAAGACTGCTTGGTTTTTAATATGTTTGCAGTTTATAGAGACCCATATAATTAATGGCAGAGGCTGGCTGGTGATGGGACATATCCACAGAATGGGAGTAGTGTTGTCTTACAGTGGGTTTAGCATTTAGTTTTTAGTGTTTTTACCAACAAATTTAGGTTTGGCATCACCATCAGAAATGCATGAACCACTGAATATTCATAGAAGAATAATATTGTCACCTCTAATCTGGGAATTAATTCCTGGAGTAGTGTTGTCTTACAGTAGGTTTAGCAATTAGTTAGTGTTTTTACCAACAAATAGGTTTGGCATCATGATCAGAAATGCATGAATCACTGAATAATCGTAGAAGAATAATATTGTCACCCCTAATCTGGGAATAAATTCCTGGAGTAGTGTTTCCTTACAGTAGGTTTAGCATTTAGTTAGTGTTTTTACCAACAAATTTCGGTTTGGCATCACCATCAAAAATGCATGAATAATCATAGAAGAATAATATTGTCACCCCTAATCTTGGAATTAGTTCCTAGCCTTTGTTCATCAACCCTTCATTTCATATCTTTTCATTAAGTTTGGAACTTTTTAAACCATGGGCAATGAAGGCACCAAATTTGTCTCTCTTTCTACAGAATCATTTGTATGTTTGCGTATGATAACTAGTTTGACAATCTTTCTTGGACCAGCAAAGATTTGTAAAGATATTAAAAGCAATCTGAGCGATAAATTATCATTGATATGTCTGCCTCTATAACGTGAGGTTTTCAGCCAGAGTCTGTTATTTAGTATTTAAGTTTTCAGATAAGGTTTTGGCATTATTCTTTTGTTATATTATCAACATAGACACATACTGTACATGTGCTATTTCACTATGATAACCCCAACAGTCTGTTGATAATACAAACAAACCTCACACAGGCTTACATGTTATTTGGTCAGTTAAGTATGGCTTAGATATGTTTGTATTTAATATGTGTTTATGATGCTACATAAAACACCCATCCAAACATAGTTTAAGATAGGAATTGTATCCAATGCAGTTTTAAATTCTAAGTCTACTGTTGAATCCTAACATGTTGTTTCTGGAGTAAAAGCCTGTGGTAAAAAGTTGATATGTAATTTTTAGCAAGCATAATGCCGATCAGAATATGACTTCCATCGATCTGACAAACTTTGCATGTTTTTTTGTGAATAAAAATAAAGAGACAGAAAAAACTAATATTATGCAAAGAAGAACTTACCAAACTATGAAAGACAAGTTTAAGCCAAAGTTATGCCCCAAATAGAAAAGATTTTTTACCCTCAAGATTCCATAAATATTTTAGTGAAATTAACTACTTGTAGAAATGCATTATTACTATATAAATATATCCAAGTTTGAAGGTTAAATGGTGGTCTCACTTTCAAGTGTCCTAAGTATTTACATAAGATTTGACATTATGTACCCACCACAAATGTTTACGTCTTGGGGAATTCTTTGCCTCAAATAGAGTATTTGTGGAATTTGCAGGCCTAGAGTCAGGAGGTAGCACCTAGGTTTTATATCGAGCAGTACTGTATCAACACTCATGGACGAATAGCTGTTGTCTACCAGAATAGTCAAACACCGTCTCAGCTTAGATAATTAATTATTTCTAATCAGCGCTGGCTTTGTTTTTTTAGGGGCATATCATTTGAAATATAAATTTGCTTATCGGACAGCATCTGAAAAGAGAATTTATGCTCCAAAGTTATTCAGTTTTAAGCTACTTTTGTAATCATATATATATATATATAATTATATATAAAATGTATAATTTTCCCATGTATTTTTTATCAAATTATACATGAATGCACAGAAAATGGGCCTGGCAGTTATGAATTATAATCCATGGGTCTCATGCCCCCTTTTGAAGGGCATTTAATTATGTGCCCTTCATCAAGGAATGCTGGAATGTTAAGCAGGCAACAAGGGAATCTTAATGACATTGCCCTGTCATCAGAACCATTTGTCTTGGTGTGGTATCTTCTTCATTGATATTACAAATTGCCTAAGAGGTTTTCTAACTAACCAAACTGAAGTCACTGGTGATATAGGATTGTACACATGTTGCTCTCTCTATGCTAAACTCTGTTTAAATGTAGATTATTTTGAGGTAATTTATGTATTTGTTTTCTTTTGTTTTTTGGCATCAGTTTTGTATCAATCATGCATCTCGGTGATCTCTGAATGTGATTGTCACTGCTATCAATATCAGAACAACAAATTGTTACCACAGTCTCCTTTATTAAGCTGATTTCAGGAGAATTTGCCGTCTATTCCTTGAACAATCTATTAACGAGATAAATCCAAACAGTTAATGTCTACTATAGCTATAGGATAAATTTGTAAACATTTAGAAATTTAGAAATGATATAGTAGCAGTAAACTAATTGAAATTGTTTGTTAGGTAAAATCCCTATTTAGGACTGTATTACATTTGCATGGTTGCCATTTATAATGAGTGTATTTAATTGTTTATTTACATTTGAAATGTATTCAAGATAAACAGATCTAATAATAAAATTTCAAACTCTGTGCAGAAAGGTTTTATGAAATATTTCCATGTGCTCTCATCTGGAGACCTTTGAACCGTTTTACTCATGAAAGTAAATATAGGTTTCTGCTTTGAAAAAACAAACGAACAACATTGTCTGCAGGAATTTATGATCAGATTTGATATATATTGAGGTCTTTTTGTCGGCATCTGGTTTTGTAAACATGACATACATGTCTGTCGATATCAATCGAGTTAGACTTTAGTACTTTTATGTCAGTTCTGTGTTTGTATACATATATGTACATGTTGTAAGGTACTGATAAAAGTGAATCCAGCCATACACAGTCAGATAGTCAAATTGAGCTGTTCGAATAAATCGTTGCTTTTTATTTTGTACCCTGAGTTGGGCAGGGTGGTACTTCTGTGATTGCACATTCTGGTACATCCTTTGGACCGCCTTCTCGAAAGATCTCATACCTTATGAGGGAGAGCAAATTACGGAATGATAATTTGTATCAAACAGGTGTTGCAATTAAGTTATACCGAGATTGAAATCTTATTAACGGTTGCATAACATATTCAAATAGACAAAATGTCGTGGTTTAGGGATATGCTTGCGTGGATCGTCTGGTCGTTAGGGATTATATGGATGTGGATTCTTATCTGTTTGAGATGGTGTTGGAATAAGGTCAAAGTTCAACCTGGACAGTCCAAGGACGGTGTCAAATATGAAGGAATTGATGTAAGTATCAAATGTTACACACCAAACAAAAACATTTTTATAAAACAAAAAAGGAAAAAAGTTAAGGTGTAATTGTGTCAGATTATGGAACAATCTTTTTGTTGCAAATTCAGGTTTGATCATGGTATGAAGTGTTTATGTCTGACCTATCTGACATATCCTTTAAGAAAGTTAAGATAAAGAGGAACCAAAATAGTCATCCATATATTTTACTAAGGAAGCTAAAAGAATGTAACTTTGTTGCACCAGAAATCACTAAATACCACCTTATTCAGTTTATATCATTCTGTAAACTTGTGAGCACAAAGTTTGTCAAAAATGTATTAATACCACAGAATTATACCGTATATAGCAGTCTCAACAACAAAAGTAACGAAAAGAAGAAAAAAGAAATAAGTTGAAATGTTGTGGCCAGTTTAGTGTTTGTATCTAGCAAGTTTTATGCCATAATATCCTACTTTAGTTTTCTTCTTGGTTTCCTGAAAAGGAAAACTATGGAGTCACTTTTACCGACCTTGCAAAATTGTGAGGGGGACCGCAGATTGCAAAGTCGGCAATGACTATATCGCGGATCGCAAAGTCGGTAATTACTACTACGGTTAGATTCGTCCAACACGGCAGCATACAGAAAAGTTGTACTCAAAACCGAAACCAAAGTGAATTAATCAGGTCACCTATCCGGATTTCCATCCATGCTCAGTTCTTCAATACCGCCCTCATTACCTTTCGTGAAACATTTCATACCGTAGATTCGATTTAAAACAGAGGTTCAGATAGAATAAGCCACGTAGTCTCGTTTCTGGGCATATTTGGTAGCAGCTAGCTAATGGATTGAACACTATCATCATTCCATCAGCTTCCACTATTGTAAGTTTGACAAGAATTTTGTAATAGCACGTCCTGTGATCAAGGTGATCCCTTTACCTGCTAACAAGCATTCTTATCAATGATTATCTATGATTAGAACAATATCCAATTCCATCAGAAATATTCAAACAATTTAATTCCTGTGTAGTAATTCCTATCTTCATACCATACTGCATGGACATGTACTAGACATCAACAACAAAGTTACAGAGTTACAATGAATATGTAGTGACAGATTGGAAAATGAAGAATATAATTATTTATAAATCTAATTGGGAAAGGATAAATTATTTTCTTTTCATCTTATCTGGAACTAAACGTCTGTTTGTTACCATTATATTTACTACGTCACAGGCAATCTTCAGATTGGTTTATCAGCATATGAACAGCAGTGTAGGCCCATATGATGTACCTAGTACCTTCTCAGCAGCAAGCATTATATATAATTACAGGTGCGGGGCTAAATTGCCATGTTCTGGAGTAAATATACAACAATTGTATTTCTGTCTTCGTGAGAATCATCTTGTTCATTTTTCTAAAATTATTCTTATTATATATAATAAGAACAAATTGTTTTGTGAACATTGTGCACTGAGGAAATTCAATCAGAGAAAGCAATAATTAAAACTGAAGAAGACTTCTCTTCCTTCATCCTCTAGTTGTGAAAATATGCACAGACTGGAGGTAAAGAAAGGAAACTTAGAATTTACATTCCTTTGTAACAAGTTTGTAACAAGTTTGTACGTGTTGGAAAAAGACACCCAAATTACTCGATACCACAATTTAAGTTACTGATAATAAGTTTTCTATTCTCCAGCCGGACCGGATATCCCAAGCACTCTAGAAATTACCAGACAATGCAAAAAGAATTTATACATCTGTCTGTCTATCTGTCTGTCTGTCTGTCTATCTGCATCAATTGATCAATGCCTGCCTGGATGGTAATACAGTAGTCATTTGTATTTATAGTAATCAGCTGTTAGTGTTTGGTATTTAGATGTCTGCGTCCTCCTCTTGCATACCTCCAAAGCTTTAGAGAGTAGTAGTAGATACATTGACATTTTTGCCTTATAGATCTTACATCATGAACTACCTCTGTGGAATGTGTGAATGTGCTTATCATTAGCATCTCAACATTAATGTGCAACATAAGTCCAGCAGCATGATTTCTGAGGGTCCTAAAGAAGGAGATTATTTGAATAATGTTAAACAAAAAATCAGATGTAGTTTGGGGTGTGAGTGAGGTTGGGAGTAGGGGTTGGGAATAGGGGTTGGGGTAGGGGTAGGGTTGGGAATAGGTGGTAGGATGGCATAGGCACAGAGAGTGGGGGGGGGGGATTGGTTTGTTTATGGACCAAGTAAAAACCTATGAGCTGCACTTCTAGATCAGGCTCTACAGTGTGTGAGCCCTCCTTTTAATTATAAACAAAGTTGTCAATACAAATTCAAATCATTGCCTTTTTAAATAAATTATGTTAACTATTATCCTTAAATCTATAAATATTCACTAAATAGATGAACACATGGATGAATGTTTATTCATGGTTTTATAAATGAAACAATCTTGATAAATATTATTCATTAATAGGTTCATTGATAGGTTTAAGCCAATCATCATTTGTCCTAGCTTTCAATCCAGCCGCTTTGACTGATGTGCCTTCAATGCTGATGAATTTCAGTTCATCAGAAAGTAATCCACTTAGGTTTAAATTTTTACCCAAACCTCATTCAATCAAGCATTCTATAATAAAATTATTCAGATAAAGTTTCAATTCTTTTTCCCCTCTCGGGCTCTGCACACAATAGTGAAACTGCACAAATTACAATGTCGAAATGACAATACACAATACACAACATACACAATACACAATATACAATATACGCAATACACAATACACATAGAAATGAGGTCTGCACTAGACTAGAGGTAAAGATCTGTTTGTTTGCTTTTTACAGTTATGTTGAGGACTTGATCAAAGTTCTCCCACACTAAATAATATCCAAAAACACTTCCAACTATTTGGAAATTTATGTTTTCTATCCATACACTTAGGTTGGTTTACCTTCTATAAAACTTTTGAAATGTTTGTACAGAATCCTGAGTTTATTGTGTGTGAATGTACTGTGCGTGTCACTATAGAACAGTCACACTATTAATTTGCCTAGTACGCTGTCCTGTATGGTTCCTTAATGCAAACTTCCATTGCACACCTCATTAAATGATTAGCTGTGATGGAATGGCTGAATTCAATCTTGCAACTCTGCACCTGCCCCAGTAATCTATGGGCGGGTTTAAAGAGCGTAAAGTTATTTGCGAATATTTTTGTAAGATTATCAGCTGATTGAATGTGAGGGAGTATATAACCCATATGAGTAGTTATTTATCAAGTCTGCATGTTATAATAATGCCTTGAAAACTGTAAGATTATCAGCTGATTAAATGTTAGGGAGTATAACCCCTAGATGAGGAGTTATTTATAAAGTCTGGTTATATTAATGCCTTGATGCCGTTGTAAAGACGTGGCCCTGTTGAAAGACGAGAAACTAGATGGTCAACTTGAAGGAATGTTTCAAAATAGAGTATGCACGCAGAGCTATGGTACATTGTTTATTTTCTGGGGGGGGGGTGAGGGGTATGGGAGGGGTGAGGGGTGTGGGAGGAACAGAGAGTGGGAGGCGGATATAATTAAATTTACAATACATTCTAAGGATTCTCAGGTTTACCTAAATTAAAATACTCCCATCCCAGGATCCCCACCACCTCCCCCCCCCCTTAACCTCCCTTCATGCATGGTTTTCATTATCACAGAAAAATTAATCAAGTGAGAGGTCCTAAATGTGACTAAAAAATTAAACTGACAGATATAAGCAGGAAAATTAGAGAAATTTTTACTTTTTTTAGACCACTTTCTTTTTTCTATAGAAATTTTATTTTATGGTAAAATCCATGGAAGTCACATGTTGTAGTACAAGTGTTTGTGACTGTCTGACATTTCCCCTCCCCCTCCCCCCAGTGGCGGAGCTAGGGGTATTGGTCAGGAGGGGCGAGAATGGTCTGTAAGGGCGCTTTCGACACTATCTAAGCGGAGCGCCACCACAGGTTGGCGCGTAGCGTACAGAAATTTTTTGAGTAAAG
>JAAAKB020157712.1:0-12237 GCA_010014835.2 Apostichopus leukothele | reverse complement strand
GGACCAAGGGCGAGGGGAAGGAGGGCTAAGGGCCATTGGGGGAGGGGGTATGGGGACTGGGTTCATGTGAAGAACAAGGCGGAAAGCATAGGCCAAAATGGAGGAAGAGGGGAAGTGGATGGGGTGGGGTGGGGGTGATAATGGGGTAGTGTGATAATTTTGACTCGGCAATAACATGAAAGATAAAGATATCCTGTGTATATCTGTAGAGAACACTTCCAAACAGAAAACAGAATAATTCCATTGTCATGGGGTAGGGAGGAAGGATAACAGGGTTTGGTTAGGGTACTGGGGTGGAGGGTGTATTTTAGGAATAATGGAGAAAGGGATATTGCCCATTACATAAGTTAAATGAAATGCTATCGACTCTACTGTTGTCGCTGAAGGATGACCTTCAAGCAAAATGAATTTTGGTATTTTCTAGACTGTTTAAAATCCACTGCTTTTAGTCCAGATTTTCTTTCTGCACCACTTTTTAATTTTTGATAAATAACCTCTTTAATCAAATGACCTCTTTAATCAAATGACCTCTTTAATCAAATGAGGCTCATCAATTTTAAACTGACTGGATTACTTAGTCTTATACACACAAGCTATTGGTAGGGGAAGCATACGGGGAAAGCGATAACCAGTTTGTTTGATAGACTTTACTGTTTTCAACAGCTTACCTTAGTTATAATCTCAAATTTGCCTCTCTGATGCCTTTGTTTCTTCTTTTTACCTAGCATGTGACCCTTCGTGCCTCAGTTGTTACCCTGACAGCCCATATTGTACCAGTTGTAGAGGGACAGAGGTGCTACAGGACGGCCGATGTGTATCCCGTTGCTCTCCCGGTTTCTTTCATGCATCACAGTGGCATTGTGAAGGTATGTCTATTATTTTGTTGGGGTGGGGGGGACAGAGGGGGGTGTTGGCAATCAATCTATAAAGATTGTAAGTGTTTTATTTGAATATATTTAGTTTTAATGGTGTGAATGGTTAAATAATTCTGAAACAGAACTTTCATAAACTTTCAATCATCAGCTTTACCTTCAATCTGTCTTCAATTTCAGATAATCAACATTGCAAATTTATAAAAGATATATTGAACTTTGGTTCATTTAATCATTGTTTGCTATGGAAGATGTGATGATTGAAATTTGTTATCAAGTTTGGGTAATTAATGCAAAAATTGAGGGAAAAAAATTGCAATCGTTGTCTATAGATGTCAAAATACATTTGTAACATGCAAATTTAAAATTGTGTGAATTTTTTTAATTTGTGGGCATTAGGAATGATGTCATTGACATCAAATGAATCTTGACCAATCTGTCCGATGAATTTTGTTTGAAGAAAGTTGCTATAAATTGAGAAGAAAAAGAAAGAACCCCAAAGGTCGCATAAATTTGTCACTTACAATGAAGAGAAGTTTTTTTTGGTAAACTAGGTCATAGTCTTTTGAATCTCAACCAATCTTGGTAACTATGTTTATTGTAAAAAGTCCTACATTGTTTTGCCTACTTTTCCAAAGAAAGTTTACCAATTTGTATGTGAAAATGTCATCAACCCCTCAGAAAGTTTATTGGAATACCTTCTTACAAATATTGGATGCATGATTTCCTGTTTTATAGACTTATTTTGATAATCCAAAGCCCTGAAAATGCATAATTTCCGATTTTCATTGGTCATAATTGTCATGTTTATTTCCTAAGTGTGTTCTATGAATGATGTGGTCACAAAAGTTTATTAACTGTGTGCCGAGCCACCGGTCTACAAAGACAGGTGTGATGTGATCCAAGTTTGTCAAGGAGTATTTTGAACTAAATTTGATCAAATCTCGACCTGATTATTGCCCAGCCCTTAATCCACGTTGCCTAAATCCCCTGTTGCCTTAAACCTTAATCTGTGTAATCCATGAGTAGAATCCATGTTGCCTCTTGTGTCTGGTCAGAAATGCACTTTCATTGATATGGTTGATGTTGAGTTTTAAATTTTTTTTTTATTAATTCATCTTCTCCACGAAACGATCAACTTAACGCCTTTCATCACCTCTCAGCCTTGTTTTCCCAGCAAGACACTTTATCCGAAACCTTTACACTTCCTGCTCATGTTTATTCATAGGTTACTAAAACTTGACTGAATTTGTGGTATGGTTCTCTCTATATACCCACAAATGTTAGTAGATTGTACTTCATTCTTGCAGGGCATCACGAAAAACGTTTTGTCTCTTTGGTTTCAAATGCCCTAGAAACTTTAGATATTAAAGAAAGAAAGAACAAGAGAAAAAAAGAAAACTGAAAAATGAAAGAAAACCAAACAAGACCAAAAGAAAAGCAAAAAAAGAGAAAGAAATCTTTGCGTCTCCTTCAATTCAACTTTTCATTTCTCACTTTGTCATGTTAGGTCTCGATTGGTTATTCTGTGTGGGAAACTAAAAAATAGAAAAACTCTTTCCAACCCAACTCAAAGGGTTGTGTCACAAAGAACCTTTTCTAGAGCTGATGTGGTTGTTGAAACAGCCTTTTCTTTCAACATATGAATGGATTACCTCCGTTTTAATGTTCTTTCATGGTGTGAATGGACTTACGGATGTGTGAGAAAGTAGGGCTCTCTCTAACAGCCACAAAAACGTACATTGAATGTTTTAACGTTTGTTAAAAAGGGGTTTAAATTTTGGGTCGCAACTTCAATTTCCTGCTGATACCAAAACAACATGTCATTTGATGTCACCCTTAATAATCTGGTTTACTTTTAAAAAGTAGTTGATCTAAAAAATAATCATGTTTTTTGTCCTCCAAGACTGTATTTGCATCTTGGAAAGGGTTTTAGGAAAGAAATAAGTCTGAAAAGGCAAAGCAAGCTTATTACAGATAAAGTGAGGATTTATTGTATATATTGATTGCACAGTAGAATTTTTTTTGACATAAGAAGGATTGGCCTAGGATAAAAAAACTGAATAAATAATTTGGAAACCCTGGCAGTTAGGTCATGTCATCTGGTAAATGCCCTGAAATATTTCAACAAGTTATTATGAATGTACTAGCCATGTCTTTTTCCTTTTGTCTGATATTTCTTGTTGCTGCTGGTTCCTATGACCTCAACCTTGTGATTAGCTGTAAGTCAGTTTAGCTGACCTATTGCGATTAGACGGCGGAGCGGTACTGGGCTTCAAATCAGGGTCAAGATGACTCTGTTTTCATGAATGTGTCTGTGTCAAAAAAGTATTTCCATCTTGTTAGTGTCACTCTTTAGATCCCAATCAAAATTGAAAAAAAATGAGAAAAGTAAAAAAAGTGATAACAATCAGTATGAAATGGGAGCATGCAGCATTATGGCTTCTTTTCTGTTTGAAATGGTAGTGTCAATGTGAGCAGGTGGTTTCTATTCCATTCCCCCTTCACCTCTACTTCTGGGTCAGTGCTTTATAAAAAACAAACCATGCTCTGTTGACTGGTGAACTCAAGTAAACCCATAAACATTTCTCCTCAAAATTTCTTGTGAAAAGGGAAAAAAGAAGCAAAATCGAGAGAGAGAAAGAGAGAAAGAAAGAAAGTATGAATGATGGGATATGTAGTATCAGTGTGTGTGGTATGTTACTTGACTAAATATGAAAAAGGAAGGGCTAGATTTGAGGTTAAATTTGTTTTCCCTTTGTATACAAACAAATCATGACCTAGTAATTGATCTCTGACAAAATAGCAGCAATGAAGCTAATTTGATCACTGTTTTTAGGAAAACTGAACTACTTTGAAAAGAAAAAAAAAGGAAGAAAATTCTTTGAAATTTTGAAATCTAGATCAGTTGCGCCTTTGAGGGCTATTTTAATGGAATGAGCTGTGACAAACTTATCATTCGGATTGCATATCTACCTTGAGGGTACAGAGTAAGTAAATTGAGCTTGTCCACTGACCCCCTACTCAACATTTTACTACTGGAAATTAATAGTTCCTGGATATGTGGACCACCATCGGAAGGTCAGGTGGTACTTGTCATGATTGGCTTAATATTGTATAATCAAATTTATGGTCAAATTCATTTTTGGGAGGTCAAGTTGTGAAAAGAAGCAGAAAAAACAATGAAATTTGAGTTTTGTAATGAAGTGAGATTGCCCTTCATACAGAAAGTGACAGTTGACATGAAGTTGGATGTGACCAAGTAGGTCAGTATAAACAAAAGACACCCTGGCATCAGATGAAAGGGAAAACTAAGATGGAAGAGAGGAAGATGAAAGGGAAAGTGGAGATTTTTTTTTATCCTAAAAGTGAAGAGTTTGACTTGACATATTTATCTTGATTCTGGACTGATTTTTGGATCTATTAAAAGTTAATAAATGGGTAAGTGAAGGATGAACAACTGACTGTGAAGATTGTGTGATTTTGGAAATTGAAGTTAATAAATGCAGGCAGCAATGTATGATTATTACCAGCAGATCTGGAAAGGTTCAGTGAGTATTTTTAGCCCTCAAAAGTTCAAACATCTCATCTAAAGCTGTTTGACCATGTCTTGAGTTTACTCCTAAAGTAGGTTCCTACAACATTCTAATTGAAAGCTTACTTTGTGTTTTAATTGTTGTTTTCACTGAGTACCATTTCTGTGATAACAGTTTCCATAGTAACCGGCCATTACTTGCAAAATTTCTATAACGGATGGTATTTAATTATTATTATTTATTTGAATGTGGATTAAATTAAATTGGTAGTTAAAATTCTGTTGTGCTGCCTGAACATGTCGCTTCCCCCCATCCTTCCCTCCTCCCCTCTTTCTCCCATTGCATTCACCCTTCCTCCCTTCTTGCATTGAGACTAATTTATATTTGATATATTATCTTTTTACAGCCTGTCACCCTTCATGCAGTGCTTGTCTAGGACCAGGGATATCTGAATGTCTCTCCTGTCAGCCAAACTATGTACTTCAGGGTCATAGGTGTCTCTCTAATTGCTCTGTGGGAAATTACCAGAGCAGATCAGAGTGTTTGTGTAAGTAAAGAAATAGTTAGCTTGGCAGTTACAATGTCAATAGGAAAGTGAGTTGATTGGCTATTGGCTGTGCTGTAGTTGATGTCGGCAAGTATTTTCTGTCATTGACATTGTATTGCACAGGTTTAGTTCATTTCGGATCCGTATGAATTTAATAATACAGATTGCCGTAGGAAAAGATATATTGGTGAAAGACATGTCTTTGATACTTTTGCGGGTCAGGATCTGACCTGACAACCTGACAGTGTGCTACAAAAGCTTCATTGTCCTTTTGACCATAATGCACCTTTATATTTAATACTCAATCAGGATGTTGAACCCACATTACCAAGAATTACTCATTCATCCCTCCAAACTTCAATACACTTTAAAAACTTGATGTAAGTACCGCAATAAGATTCAAACTTTCAAGGATTCTGAAAAAATACTGTTGATTCATTGCACAAAAAGTATCGTACATCTTTGACTGTTTGAGTCGCAGTTTCACCCGCTGGCAAAGCATTTGCAAAACTCGGCTCAAATTTTGTTTTTCGTCGTTAACAGCTTGTCATGCATCTTGTCGGACGTGCATCGGCCCTACTGCAAGTGACTGTACTTCCTGTCAGTCGTCTGCACAGATTGTCCAAGGGCGGCCACCGTTTTACGGCGTTGTCCACGGGTCATGCACCACAGCTTGCCAGGAAGGATTCTTTGAGAGTACTTACGGCACATGTTTAGGTGAGTGAACTCTCAGTTTACATAGTTTTCAAGATAGTAACTTAATCACGGTTGCAGTTTTCTTTTGAATTTTTTTCGGAAGAATTGTTGCAAAAAAAATGCAGATATTGTTTAGTTTGGTTGTTTTTAGTTCTGAGAGTAATATTTTGGTTTTATTCATTGTAGGTCTAAAATGTCTGATATTGCCCTACATTTTGAAAGTAAATAGTAATTTTGGTGAATATTAATACCGCTGGTTGTTTATGTTATGGCTTAAAGTATGATGTGTTTCACCTGCTCTAAATTAGAGATTTATGGTGATTACTTGTAAATATTCATTTATACTGTCTTTTTCATGTTATAGCTTATAATTCGACTTTTCACTTAATTCCTTTGTTTAGAGTTATGTTAATTAAAATGAATATTCATACTGCTGTTTATTCATATTAGTTGTACTCCAATTAGTATTACATGTACCAAAATTTGAAGTTTATGGTAATTACAATGAATATTCATTATTCTGTTTATTTCCTGTCATAGCCTGTAACCCAACATGCCTCACCTGCTCTACATTCGAGATTGATGGTTGTACATCCTGCAGACAGCCATTGCTCCTACTGAATGGATTTTGTGTTAGACAGTGTGGGGATGAACAATACATTGATGGGGGCATTTGTCTAGGTGAGAACATTTCATCTCTTGTGTCTGTATATATACTATCAGCATATTTGTAAAAGAGAGAGATACTTTGTGTATATACATATATATATATTTATATATATGCTATCTGCTATAGAGAGTACAGGGTGTTTGTTCACACAGTTATTGGACCCGCATTATTAAGAAAGATGGCGCCAGAGAAGAATTGATCTGCTAGTGTAATGTTGGGTCTACTTTACTTCATTTATATATTATCCCGATGATTTTTCTGTCCTTGTCAAATTGACACGTCTTTTAAATTTGTTAAAGAATAAATTCTGGTGCCCATAACAACGAAAGAAAGGAAAGGAATTACCCTGGTAGACTTGCAGCCTTATTAGAACAGCAGTCCTTACAAAAGAACTGTGTAAAAAAAAGGAGAAAATAGACAGAATGGATAACAAGCAATAGAGATTATTGTCCACAGGACAGCAGTATTTATTGTGTGAAACTGCTTAGCAAGAAATGTTATGTCCTATGTTGTCTGCCTGCATAGTGCTCTAACCCCTCATCCCCCCACCCCCCACTTTTGACACACTTCCTAACATGGCTGACTTTGTTTGTTAAAAGATGGCAGATTCACGTCAGGGTGCACATCTTTATTCCCCTTTCAATTTCTTTAACTGTGCAAGTAAGAAAATGAGTTTGATTGACTTTCAACATAGACACATTACTAATGTTATACTATTATTGTGACTCTCTCATGTTCATCAATGCTATTGTAATCACATCCATCAACATTCTACATAGTCTACATCATACACTTTGGCTACCTATGTTGTGAAGCATGCATGCCATACAATATACTGAGTGGGTTTTCTAAACTTTTCCTCTCCATCTAGATTGTCATCCGAGCTGCGGCAATTGCAGAGGACCTAACGAGAATCAGTGTACCTCCTGTTTTGGGACGAGTAGCTTGGTGAGCGGAAGGTGTCGACAAGGCTGTCCAAATTCCAAGTTCCCAAGTCCTCTCGGTTATTGCGAAGGTTGGTCGCCCAGCAACGACTTTTCTCCATCATTTCTTCAATGCCATTCTTCTTCTTCTGTCACACTACATCTTGTGTTTGATGTTTTATTTAATGTTCATACCATTTTCTTTTGAATTTACTTTTTTTTTTAAATTAAGTCATAACATTTTAAACTTTGGTATGAAAAAGAAAATTATGTCAAAATGTTGATCATTGAAAATAAATTTGCCATCCTCTATCGCCTTTACCATCTCTGTTTGTTGTAAACAAAAATGAAGTTTCATTCACCACATTAGTAGACCTAACTTGTCAGGTACAACTTGATATTACAAAGCTCTTTGTTTTTTTTTTTACTCTTAGATTGTAGCGCTGGTTGTAACACCTGTTTTGCCCTTCACCATGAATACGGTAGTACCTGTACCGATTGCCCGGGAGGGTTCCCCCTGGGGGACTCTTGTGTGGATCAGTGTAGCCTGGGGTTTTACCAAGATGACGCTGGACTTTGTAGAGGTACGATTATACAATAAAGCCAAGAGTGTTTTTTGCAGCATTAGCGATATTACTTTGTATAACAATGCTTTGCTTCTTCTCCTTCTGAAATGTTTAAACCTACGTAAGTTGACACGGCAAATTTATATCATAAGTTTGCCGATTTAAAAATATATCAGGAATTCTTTTGAAGTGAAATGTGAAAAGTGAAAAGAGAAATTCCAAAATAATGTCTTGTGTATGTTTGTATAAAGTGTTAACTGGTTACTCGTGGGATGTGAAATCCATTCATTTAATTGTTGTTCATTTTCATTCTTTATTTGCATTCTTCATTTACAGAGTGTCATTACACCTGTCGGTCCTGCAGTGGGGGCGGTGTTTATGAATGCACGTCGTGTAATGGAGGAGACGTACTGACCAACTTTGGTCAGTGTAATGCAAACTGTTTCGGGGGCTACTACAACGATGGTGGCATCTGCAAGAGTAAGTCAATTCATGGTGGAATGTTTTTTGCAATTTATCTTCGGAACCTTTTTCTAAAGGAATTTTCTGTGCGATATGACTATATTTGCGAGATGGGTCAGGTTCCTGTAAGTCGGTAGCTGGGTGGTGTATTTCAGAGGTACCGACCTATACCAGTCACAGACTGGAGCAGATTGTTGTAACAGTGATAAAATATTGATTTTTCAAGGGTGCTAAGAGTTTTTAGGTTGGTGAAGCAAGACACTAACAGATCCAGGGTGGTTGTATGTAGGGGGCCAAATGATCTGTAAGTGATCTATATAGGCTGGGGCTGGGGTCTAAGAAGAGGGTGTGATATGATTTAAGGGTACTTAGATGCAAATGGTGCTAGATTATACATGGTTTGAGTAAATTTTCATTCAAGATTTTTTTTCATCGGTCTCTGTTATGCAGGGCTAAATGATAGGTATAAGCCGAAGGAAAAGACTACAACTGACAACATTATCGGTGTATTCCCCTCCTGTTTTGAACAACTCTTGTTTTGATACTCACAGGAGAATGATAACTAATGTAAAGTTATCTATTTCTCTATTTTTTCCTTCTTCCTTTCAGCTTGTAACTCTGACTGCTTGGAGTGTAGTAGTCCCGTGGAATGTCTCGTTTGTAGAAATCCCTCCGATGTTCTTCAATTCGGAGAATGCTCCCCACAGTGTGCGGACCAGTACTTCTTAGATCCTTTGACTAGAATGTGTCGAGGTAAGATGATTTGAGACATTACCCCCCCTCCACCCCTTGCCCCACCCCTATTCAATACTTGTCATTAGGTGAGACACACCGGTAGGTTTAATTTGAGGTACAAGGTATCTTTATTCATCTTTTTGCATGGAGTGTTAGATTTTTTTCTTTTCTATTTTTGTAAGTTGGATGGCACAGGGAATTATATAATTAACCAAATGATTAGAATTAGTATTCAAACCTCCTTTACCATGATCTCCTGATTTTATCCAGAAATAGCTGTCATAATTCTACATACAGGCTTTAAACATGGTCAATAATCAAGCTACCATGAAAATTTTGACAGTCAATAAATTTACACTATTAATATTAAAACTGCATTTCATGTAGGATTTATAGTGTTATTATTGTTGTTATTAAAACTGGTGAGAAAACCTCAACCAACAAATTGCTACCATTTTGGATGAGTTGAGAGAAATTTACTGCTGCATTTATGATAGAAAGGATTGCGCATTATAGGACATGTAGGTATTGCAGATAATATTCTATATATGGCGGACATCCAGACTTTAATATTCTGTAGGAATATATACCAGCCTATATATAGCACAGTAACATTTTTCTTCTTTTAATACTTACCTGTTTGAACGTTGACACAAAACATGTGGGTGGCTGTATTCCCACTGTCATCTCCGTACAGGTACGTCACTAGAGTATTACCAATTTGGAACCGGGTGTTTGAGAAGTGGGACTGTGAGATCAATCTCTGAGTTCCGGAAATGTCCTGTGATGATAGCTCGGCCCATGATACCACTATACCATTCTCTCCGAGTTCAATGGTTCTTGTTATTGAGTTTGGTCCATCGATAATAGTGGGTGGTGTTGTATCCACTAATATGACAGAAAAATAAGATCAAAATAAAATTAAACTGTTAGCAAACTGCTTATCCACTAGAGAGCCTGTGTAAGAGAATGTGTAAAAGTAAGTTGGCCTGACCGTTTCGATCCTAGCAGATCCTCAGAAAAATCAGATGTGTCGATTTGAGGCAGCTTTTCGCAGTTCTGTGGTTCATGAAATCTATTTGATTCGAGATTAACCTCTATTCCAAACACAAATCGTCCTCAAATCAGAATAGTCAAATGGATAGAAGTTAAGCGATATTAGTGCATAGTTTCTTTCTTTTAATTTAATTGCTAGTTTCTTTAAATTTTAATTGCTAGTTTCCCTATTAAATGACAATGCTCTGCTGTTCTTTTTCATTGTTTGATATGATACAAGAAAAAAAAAACCTCCAGATTGTTGACCAATCACAGTTAAAGCTGCTACTTGTTAGACCTACCGCTTTGGATGACGACACTGAAGGAACAAGATCCTTCGTTTCCACTGAGGTCTTGACAGGTGTGTGTGACCGCAGTAGTAGTGTCAGCCGAGAAAAAGGTCGGAGGACTCACAGAAGCTGCATTCACGAAAGCTGTTCCTGAAAGGTCGCTACACGTCGGGGGAGTCCATCTGACCTGTAATCTTGGCGTTCCTAACTCGACAGTTTCAAAAATGGTTGCTGGGTTGTCTACACACATAGGAGCAATGGTATCCTCTGTGGATAAGACAGACAGTTAATTGGTGATTGCGAGGACAGACAACATGTGTGATCTGAGGGTTTGTTACAAAGTTGATTTAAGTAGTAAAATAAAACTGGAGTAAGCAAGCTGCAGATATATTCTTGTACCCAACAAATTGTCCAGATAAAGAGACCATTGGGAATCATCCACTTAAAAATGTGAGGTTCTTAATATGAATGTTGAGAAGACCATGACAGGTGTCACACTCTACTAAAGATCTATACCATACAATATATGTTATGTTCTTGAAAAGTATCAAACATATCGAGTTTACTTTGCAACCAAAAGTCAAATTTATAGCCTCAACGAGAATCTGTCCATCACAGTTGTTCAACGTGTTCGAAGAAGGCAATACTCAATTCACCAATTTGCATATATGTGAATGCTATCTCAGCAATCATAAGCACCCTGGGTTGCAAGCCCATGTCTCAAACACTTCAACATCACTGGTAACCAGGGTGTTACCCTCGGTAACCATGTTACCCTGCTTCTGATAATAGCACAGGAATGGCATTCTATAATTCTTTCATTAGAGCGCATTCTGTTTTTTTTGAAAGAGTATCTGTATATGGAGTATTTTCATCTTGATAGATTAAAGACATTTTAGGCTTGAATAATATAGTGAACATCAGCTATGCCATCTGAGCTATTCAGCCGGGCTAATCGTTGGTGACAGACGCATTCCAATAAAAACTTGCTCTTTCAAGATATGTTCAGAATTTCCCAGTCACTGCTTTCTTTTAGCTTTCTTAAATTGGTTTCTCATGGAATACAGTATTCACTATGTTTAATGTCTGTTAATAACTACTTACAACACATATGGGATTAACACACTATAGAAACATTGATAAATGACTGCATGGATGGATAGATGGACAGCTAGGGGAGCAGTTGGAGGGACAGACAGCTGGTCTAACTTACCAGGAATATAAAGTTTAAAAAATTTCAAGCGACATTCTTAATCCGACTTTTCAAAGCTTTCCCTTCATTACAATGGCTGAACCAATTCTGTAAATATTGTGAACACTTATACGGCTATTCAGGGAAATATATGTGACAGAATAATGAAAACTATGACTTACCTGTCAAAATTCTAACAGAAAACTCACATCTTGCCATATTATTGAATCCATCCACAAAAACATAGGTGACTAAAGTAGATCGATCAGCAGGAAAGGCATTTCCTGGGGAATGTGATCTTTCACTTAGCCGGGCTGTAGATGCATCACTTGCAGTAGGTTCTATCCAAAAAACAACTTGGGATTCGATTCCTAGCTCCACAGTTTCGATTATATCATCAGGACAACCACTGATTGTTGGGGGTGTTGTATCCTCTACAAGAAATGAAGCAAATGCATGTTCAATGAATGGATTGTCAGAACGTAGTGATGACAGGTGACAAGCATCTAAAATCCCTGAGCATTTATTTGGATCTCAGGAGGGGACTGACAACTTTAACTAGGATATCCTCAAATGATGGGGACACTATGTAGTAATGTTACAATCCTCCAATGTCCCCTTACCCACCAGCATCCCCCCCCCCCTCTCCTCCCATCTTTTCTGTTTCCATTAGAATGCTAGCATCTTCCTCAAGCACAAAGAGGTATGAAGCT
>JAAAKB020157603.1:0-12241 GCA_010014835.2 Apostichopus leukothele | reverse complement strand
GAACTATAAGAGCTACTAGGCCAAGTTTCTTTGTCTTTTTTTGGGGGGGAGGGGGGAGGGGCGGCGGGGAAGGTTGGGAAGTGGCGAGATTTTTGTCTTGAAAGCAGTTCAAACAACATGATTAAAACTGATGCTGTTAAGCTGAAGGTCTGAGAACACATTTTATACCCAAATGCTGTTAGTAATGAAACTCTGTTTTAATTGTTTTTTAGCAAAAATTGAGAAGCTGTCTGTTTTGAACCAACTTTAAGCAGATATATAGATAATAAAAACTTGCTTTGCATAATTCAATATTTTGCAGAATACACAGATCTTAACAAAATGTGCTTAAATGATGAACTAATGTGAAGGTTACATTAATAATGTTAGTGTCAGTATGAAAGTTAACTGATTGTAATAAAGTTTGGCATGGTAACATACATAAAAAATAAAAAAATTATTGTCATTAAGTAAACACACATTGGGTAAAATATTTTGTCAGGTATTTGTAATATCATACTGCCTTACAATAATGATGAATGGAATTACTAACTCCATGTTGATATCTTTCAGGTTACAGTTAATGCTGTGGAAAGGCTTGATGGAAACTGTCCATGCAAGTAATACTACCAGTGGACAAAAAACACCCATGAAGTATTCTCAAGTGTTTAATAAAGGTAGTTACATGTATCTTGTCTTTCCATGAACAATATATGATTGCATTTCTGTGTCATGCTTAATTAATTACTAAGCAAATAGCTTAACAGAGAAGTTACAAATATGACTGCCACAATATACATTGATCTGCAATAAGTTTTAAACTGCTTAATTGGTAAAGCCAAAAAGATTTCTATCCAGATTCTTGTCAAAGCTATTAGCCTTATAAAATATATTTTCTTTGTCCACTGTGAATAGAAACATCAGTAATTACCATTTAATTTAATAATTAAAAGCTTTTTACTCTGGTTTTATCTTCTTTTTTTGTTCCCTTGTATCTTTAGGTCAACTATCTCTCGACGATCTGCCTCACTCATCCTTTGCTCATCTCTGGAAGTTCTTCGAATCACTCTCAACCCTCATGGACGAGTGGCTGAACCGGTCAACTCCAGGTTTGACCGAAGAGACAGTTCTACAGGTATTTAACAAGGTTAAGCATAAAAGCTTGTACAGGATAAGATCAAACTAGTCGTAACAAACATCAGTGGACTTCTATGGTTGGGCAGTTTTGGCAAAGTTTTGATGTTCAGAAAGGAATTTGATATAATATAAAGATATTATCTAGATTGTGATGAAGAGTTTATGGCAACTCCACCAGGGGTTTGAGTTTTTACTTTGTTTATTCTGATGTTGTTCTTAATTTGCAGTCCCAAACATTTGTTTTACCAATTGACAGATTATGGTTGTTGTTTGTTGTCAGCTTTTGTTAATCCATGTTCCATTGATAAGACCAGTATTTTGTTTCTGCTCATCTTCTGTGTCTTACATAGTCGACCTCTGAAGGTTGATTTTGTGTTCAGCAGATATTGATCAGCACAACCAGTTGTGTTAAAATGATAAATAATTTTAAATTCAAAATAGGATACAAGCCAATTTGCAAATTATATGACCAAACGTTGATATTTAATATCTATGTAATATGTTGTTTATAATCTTTTACAGATAAAAGTGTGCTACAAGTGGGCGATTCATTTCCACTTGGTGTGTAATCAACCAATCACAGACCGGTTTTCTGTGGGCCTTCTGGCATTACACTGGGGATGGGTGCAGAGGAAGACGCTGGATGTCCTGCTCAGACATCTAGCAGGAGCAGAAAGGTAAACTATTAAAGTTCAGTTTATAATGATAGGGTCATTTGGAGAGACTATTCTCCGTCAGCTAAATGTTTTTTGGTTATTTTGGTAAAAATACATTAGTTACAAATGATTGAAAGGACCCCCGGAATGTTGATTTGTTACAGAAGGGAAAACAATAAAAAATCCATATTTAGAATCTTGCATCTTTGGTGAATGAAACTATGCAAGTAAGTATGTGGGAGAGCAGGCTTCCTTAGGTAAAAGAATGCTACGTTTTTGAGCCGGTCATAGTTGCGGGGGGGGGGGGGAATCCATATTTAGAATCTTACATCTTTGGTAAATGAAACTATGAAAGTAAGTATGTGGGAGGGTATGCTTCGTTAGATACAAGGCTGCTACGTTTTTGAACCTGTCATATTTAACAATTTAGCATCTGTTCCATAATGCAAATATGAAGGTAAGCATGTCAGAATGTTTCATTAGGTGAAAAGATTTGTGTTTGCTAATATTGATTCTCTTGTAACAATATTTAGCATGCTGATAGTTTTATTTTTGAGTTTAATATTCACAACTTAACACTTACTCAACTGTCAACATGGTTTCTATAGAAAAGTGAAAGTCAATCTAATTCTCTTGTGCACGTGGTGACAAATGCCCTCATTTTTTCTTCCAGTGGATTGTTTTCCTTCACAAGATTTTCTTTGTAAAGAAATAAAGTTACCTTTCTTTCTTTGTGAATAGTCTCCCAATGAAGTTTGAGGCACTGGTCAACAGTTTGGACCACTCTCTTGGACTCCCAGCTGCAGCGTTAGAAACAGTATGGAAGACCGCATCAGCACATCTACAGCTGCCATCGCCGTGCAAAAACCAAGAGCAAGCACATTTCACGAACCGGCTCTCTAATCTCTGCAAGATGCTGCAGATCAAACCACGACCTCAAAGTAGACACATCTGGAGTTTCTTCAAATTTGTCCGAGACAATACAGGTGTCGGCGAACAGATGTTGAGGTTGCTATGGCGAATCCGGACATGGAAGGATGTGGAAGGGATTGA
Source organism: Apostichopus leukothele (assembly GCA_010014835.2). Lineage (NCBI taxonomy): Eukaryota > Metazoa > Echinodermata > Holothuroidea > Aspidochirotida > Stichopodidae > Apostichopus > Apostichopus leukothele. The sequence continues at coordinate 9,416 of JAAAKB020157603.1, read as the reverse complement.
GGAAGAAATTGAGAAAGTGGAAAAAGATTTAAGGACAATCCTGGATTCAAAGAGGAGTTTTGTAGATGCGGGGAGGATGATTGGAGATGAGGGGGAGGAGGAGGACAGTGAGGTTGTAGATGATTATAGAGAGGTAGAAGGGAGTGCTCTGCTGTTACCCCTTCAGGAAATCCTGACTCTTCGGGAGATGCACCATCAGTTGACAGACCTCTCGGTTAGATTGCTGGATAAAAGGTATAAGTACAAATTTAACAAGTTCTCTTTTTCAAGCACAAATTTCATACATTACAAAGAAGTTAAGTGTGAAATTGTTTCTGTTTTAAATCTTTTCAGACTTTTGGATCAAGAATCATATATATCATATAATAATCATATAATATGTGGAAGAAAAAGGGGGGGGTGGAGAGGGGTAAGTAACTGAAGAGTGTTATGTGGTGTCTGGTTGGAGGGAAACTGCTATACCAAACAAAATATTTTTAAGGTTTGTCTGGTCTGCCAAGAGCTGTTTTGTTCTGTTTGGCTGTATTTGTTGAGCTTATGCAGAAGAATATTGACTTTTGTTGGGGAGGGTGGGGGTCTTAAATCCCCCAAATAGCGATCTGGGTTTAAATAAGATAATGTTTTGTGAGCCCTGAGAACATATACTGTGGACTCTGATTGGATGTCCCTGCAAAACAAAACTAGGTATTAGTGATTACCACACACAATTGGTTCAAAGGTTAGTTGTTCCTAATGACCACTGATGTAAAATCTTCTATAACTAATAACTTTGTTCTTGTCAAAGTGAACACATTTTCAAGCAAGATGAGTAAGAGGAGGTGGTGAATACATCATACACTTTATCAAAGATGTAATCCTTTTGTTGTTTTTTTTTCATTTCAGTGTTGAGAAGGTCAGCGAGGAGGTCGATCCCATAGCAACAGCACCTTATGCCTTGATAGAATACAGTGTAAGGCATGCAGGTGTTAACAGTAAGGTTCTGCTGCCTCTCTGGTCGACAGTTCAAGATGGCTCCTTGGACAACTGCTTGTGGACAGAGCTCTGTTCAGCTTCTCTGGCCAGCTTCCGTCAGAGTCCCGGACTCATTATCCCGGATACATGGAGGAAATACTTGATGTCCGGTAGGAACCAATCATTACAGCCACAGATGAATCTGCCGAGGGTAAGTAGAGCTATGATGGATATACTTCATGAGACAAAAGAATAAAAAACAATTAGTTTGATGATAATATGCATTTTCTTAAAAAATGAAATAATGAATTTTCTGATGATATACCATCGTTTATAAAAGATGAATGAAATAATGGATCTCTTAAAGCAGCATTTTGCGTCCTTTTCTATGGTTTTCCTCAACCTCACTGACTCCACGATGCCATAACGACATACAAAACTAGCTTATCTATTCAAATCTTACTTCAAATGGTGGCATAAAAGTAAAAAAATTTACAACTTTCAACTTTTTTTTTCTCGAAGATATTTTCCGTTGGGATCCAAATAAACTTCGCTCATAATATGAATATTTAAAAGCTACGAACTTCATTGGCCAATACGTAATACAAACCATGCTGGATTTGTGTAGATTGTCTATGGCAGTTGTACCAGGGAGCTGTTATAGTCCAGCTCGCTGGTTGTACCAAGTTACCAACTCGACGTTTTGAATCTATTTTTAGCAATGGCTCATAACTAAACCTGCAACTCTGATTGGTTGAATTCAAACTAGTGGGTTGGGGAAACTGTATGCGATTAATATTAAATATGTAATTTGTCGGAGGACACTTTTCTTATTATCTGCAAATGTCCTTAATTACTCGCCAATTAATGCTTTTTGCAGGGAAAAAACTTGGCTAATATCTTTGTTTGCTGTTGTATGATTGATATATGTAAAAAACTTGATGGACTTGTCAAAAAAGTGGAAAACGGCGACAAAACGCAAAATGCTGCTTTAAGACACATTTCTGATCTTATTTCTTTCTATCCTTAGAGTTGCTGTCAGTAGATCAAAGGATGTTCCAGTCTTTGGTCCTCCTCTCCCTCCAGATGCCATCTTTGCCAAGTCTTCAGCATTTGCAGATTTCATTATTGCCAAAGGTTTGTCCAATCTGACTTCAAAAATCATTTTAAACACAGCTGGTTGCATTGCATTATAATCCATATAACGTAATTTCTGCCAATTTCACTTTCTCGACTACGACAAAGGTCTGCACAAAACTATGAATGCAATTAACCTCGCTCCTAGAGGTCGAATTAGATTTAAGTTATCCTCAAAAAGGAATGGAAACAATATGAATTATCAGCTTTGGTACTTATATGGGGAAAATAAGCTAGACCAGACCAGGTATATTTGCTTGAAGATCTAGTTTAAGCCTCATTCTGTATTCAATCTAAACAATCTCTTTTTGATGCTATTGTGTAGTATGTAATCACAAAATCATGAAGATTTACTCTTTTTTTGCCCAAATTTTGGTCCCATTCCGAGAGGTCCAGCCATTGCAATATTTGACCTTTGCTTATCTATAGCATTCATTTGAACATATGCACAGGTGGATGTATTGACCCTTTGGTTTATAGTTATATATCAGGCTTTGCATGTCAGTAACCATAGAAAGGGTCACGAGCCCCACTTTGAATACCAGGGATTTGGTACACATGTGTCAAGAAAAACCATCTACATATTTAAGGTATCTGTTTGGCGCTGTTTATATTGGAAGGCTATAACGAGGCTTTAAAGAACTCACGTTGATTTTGATATTTACTGGCTTTCACTTAACGAAGACATCTCTTTGTAGCATTCTTGAAACACAGTAAGACTGTTATACATTGAAACATATTGATGACAGTGCAAGAGAAGTTAAGCTGCAAATGTAAACAGCTCCTTGACAAAAAAAAATATCAAAACATGTATCACTACATATCAAGTTACTTTGGCACTTACAGTTCTTTGATCATGGATTTCTTTCTGGATCTAGGTATTGACATAAGAATGTGTAACACAAATCCTTACATCCTGACGGATATCCTTTAGATAATACGACTATCCAACCACGATGATACGGGACACGGATTAATGGGATATCACTGTGAAAGTTAATACTATATACTGACAGATGTACGTCTAAATTTCACAATGACGATGTTAGAGAGAGTGTTGTGGAATGAATGGTCAGGAGGTATGAGAATGAAATGATAGGTGTCTCACTAAGACTGGTGTCTCATTTAGATGTCTGCATTAGATAGGTATCTCACTTAGATAGGTGTCTCATTTAGATGTCTGCATTAGATAGGTGTCTCACTTAGATAGGTGTCTCATTTAGATAGGTGTCTCACTTAGATAGGTGTCTGATTTAGGTGTCTGCATTAGATATGTGTCTCACTTAGATAGGTGTCTCATTTAGATAGGTGTCTCACTTAGATATGTGTCTGATTTAGGTGTCTGCATTAGATAGGTGTCTCACTTAGATAGATGTCGCATTTAGATAGGTGTCTCACTTAGATAGGTGTCCCACTTAGATAAATGTCGCATTTAGATAGGTGTCTCACTTAGATAGGTGTCCCACTTAGATACGTGTCTGCATTAGATAGGGGTCTCATTTAGATAGGTGTGTCATTTAGATAGGTGTCTTGTTTAGATAGGTGTCTCAGTTAGATCGGTGTCTCACTTAGATAGGTGTCTGATTTAGGTGTCTGCATTAGATAGGTGTCTCACTTAGATAGATGTTGCATTTAGATAGATGTCTCATTTAGATAGATGTCACATTTAGATAGGTGTCTCACTTAGATAGGTGTCCCACTTAGATAGGTGTCTGTGTTAGATAGGTGTCTCACTTCACTTAGTGTCTGCATTAGATAGGTGTCTGATTTAGGTGTCTGCATTAGATAGGTGTCTCACTTAGATAGGTGTCTCACTTAGATAGGTTTCTCAATTAGACTCATGCAAAAACGAGAGTGTATAGTGACAATAGTCTACTGTAGGTTCCTTCCTTTGCCATGGAAGTTAATGAACACATTCATAACAATAAAGTAAACAAAAGCGATAGTGAAGATGGTTAATCGTTTACTAATCAATAATAACTTGATATCATTCTGGGGTTCACTTCCCATTGTCGAGAGATGCTTGTCAGCTCTTTGAACTTGATTGCTTTTGAAAACATCCATTTAAGTTTTGAAGCTTTGTCTGCTATGTGTCCAGTAGTTATAGGTATAGTCTCATCGAACAGAAGTATTTGAAGTAGCGTGGTAACGTTTTGACATGAAATTCACAATACAGTGTAAATCTTTTTCGCTTGACTAGTTAAGTGCCATTTCAAGTGAATGAAGTTTAAAGTGACAAGTTGCTCCTTTACATGTGATTAATACAACTTAAAAAGTGATTCGGCAAGAAAATGTTGAGCATTGAATCCAACTCGAGTCAGAGGTCATTTGAGGTCAGCAGTGGAAAGTCTGTCTTTTCCATTGTTTCTCACAGCATGCATTTAATATTTACAATAATCAGATAGTAAGAAGAAAGTGGTAAAAAGAGACATGATTTGAAGGAAGTAGAACAATGAACCCTCACAGGCTTGACGAATTGCCCTACTCCCTATAAATAAAGTATTAGAAAAAATATGTATATAATAGCAATATATATGTACAGTATGTCATAGCAATATAAGAAAAAAACACAAATGATGGGAGTTTACCATGAATGATAGATTGGTCCTATGGTGTGCAACATGTACAGGTGGAGGTCAAAGGTCATTTGAATCCAACAGAGGCTCTAACCTAAAAACGTTGTAGACTGGATAGCTCAAGAATGGGGGTTGCTGGCAAACGTCATATTTGTGTGTGGCTTATTCATAATGCGCCAACATAGAATCTGCTTGACCCCATTTGACCTTGACCCCATTTGACCCCTGCTTGACCCCATTTGACCTTGCTAAATGGGAGTTTTCCACTATTAACAAAGGAGGTCATTACATTGTTAGTGATGTAGGCTCATCTAGAAGGGTCCAGGCAGGATACCCTATATATTGTAGTTTCCTCTAAATTCTCTTTCAATTTTTTTCTTTTTCTTTTTTCTTTATTAGTGGCATTTGCATAAGTACATTAGGAAAGACTTCCAGGGAGAGGTTTGTGTATTAATTTATGGTCGCCGGTGAAAATAGGACGAGTTCAAGCGTCGCATTTTGTCCCTATTGTTATCAAGGAAATCCAAAAGCATCTGAAAGGAATTAATGACAGGAAGGAATTAAAAGTAGATCAGACCAGTGTGATTTGGTGGTTAGAGAGGAAGTTGCGATAAGGTGGTTAGCCCATAAACAGCATGTTAAAAGGATACGATAGATTGCTTGAAGCAACAATCGATCACTTTGATGTTCTCCACATGGGCTAAAAAAAAAATGTTTGATTGTTTGTCTGAGAGACAGGTTATAGTCATATGTCTTTTTACCTCAGGTCAATATTTAGAACATTCCTTCACATTATTCGGTAGAGTAATAATTAATGTCAAATTTTCAAGGAAGGAAAGTACAATTAACATTGGGGTGAAGAGGATGCCTGTGGTATCCGTCCCTATCTGCCAAAAAACGGTTGTTTATATAATACCATGGAAACAGAAAGGTTTAATGATCAGGCCATAACAGATGAGAAATGATAACGAGTTGTATGAAAACTTTGTATTTGTTACTTTTTAGCTCTCAAGGCTTTATAGTAGTTAAAAAGGACTGACCAAAAAAATTATTCCGTATAAGTGTGTGAAACGTCACCCTGACAGCATTTTGTTTCGTTGCATTATATTATTTGGAGTTTTGTAATTTTGTGAATGTATCTGAAAATAATAGAGGAAGGCAAAAATTCATGAAAAAAAAAAAAATGTCACCCTGTGAAGGAAGTCTTAAATTAAGATAGTAGAAAATAGTAAAATTATACTGTACATATATGTAGCCAAATGCCAAGAGTCATACAATATCTGGATTTTAGAGGGAAAATGAAACTTCTGAACTTCATGGCATTACTGATGCACACTGTGATTTGAATGTGAATGTAATAATAGGTGCCAAATTAGCAAGTTGCGTATCTGACAAGAATAAATGGACCATCGAAACAACTTAATCTAAATATTATTATATATTATATTTATTATTAGTTCTTCAGCAGTGGAGTATTGATTACAAGTGAACCAAACATAGCAAAACAAAAGTAAACAACAAGAAACAAAACGACATAAGTGAGTCTTGAAAGAAATGATTGGCTATGGGTTCTGCTCAAGACAATCAGACAAGTCATCTGTACATTTTCTCATTGCAGCAATAAACGCAGAAAACGCTGTACACAAAACGGAAAAATTTGTCGCCATGGCAACCAGAACGAGGAAAGAATACCTCAAGGACCTGGCCATGAACCATGTGACCAACTCCACCATCGACCCTGGGGGAAAGTTCTCTCTGTTTAATAAGAAGAAAGAGAAGAGTTGCCCTCGGCCAGCTCCAGATTTCAGAGCCAAAGGAGCTTTAGTCTGGGATATCATGGTAAGGCCTTTTGCCTTAGTCCTTTAATAGTGACGACTACCTAAAGTTAACGTGCTGAAATGGCCGCATGGCTTTCGATACCAATTTAACTCGCTGTTATAAAGGGTTAGAAGTATTTCACAGATATGCATATACTTTAAACTTGAACCACAGGGAGCAAAGAACCAGTACCATGTCATTCTTCCATCAGCATTGTCTTTTCTCTCCTTGTTAAAGCTATAAAACATCTCGAAATGATATAGAAGCCTTCCAGAGGAACTGTTTTCACCGATATAGAAACTAGCGTTCAATATTTCATGAACTTCATTAAAACCGTCATCTCCGGTATTAGTCACTGCTAGAGAATTCCCCTTAAGCTATAGATTTAATAATTACATCAAATACATTTTTGGGAAAGGTTTTCGTGCAAAATTTTTAACCTTTTCATTTACCCTTTATATGTACGTCACTTCATTTTCTTGAAATGCCAAACAATCCCAGATCTGTCAGAAGTTTGTACATTTGTATATATGGGTGTTACATAACGCTTTGTATCATTACCATGACAACAGTGGTCTCTTACCTCTCACTGCACTAGCACAGCTTTCTTGCTCTCCAGTTTTCGGTCGTAGCGTTTTACATTTAGATGTCGGTTCCGCGCTGTTCATGTCTGAAGTTTGCACTGTTGAATATGGAGACACTCTAAAGCACTCTCTCTACCCAAGCACTTTTCTTTTCAACTAAACCGAGGGCTAACATGAGGTTCTTTGTCTTTTTCTCAAATCTCAAATCTTTTTAGATTTCTTTGTCTGTCATTGTCATAGCTTCCCTACCTCTATCCCCCTCCAGGTCTATCTGTGGGCTCCAATAACCAAAGGATCTCATCTACATCTACAGGTACCCCAACACTGTGTTGCCTGCTTTTCTTTTACCGTTTTCGGTTGTCCATCTTTGTTCCGTTAACTTGCATGATGACATCTTGTCTCGCATTTGTTCACAGCGTTTGCCGCCATTCCTTCCCTCTTGATATTTGAATACTTTGATTCCTTTAGGGAGGATAAGATCCTCAAACCAAATCATTATTTTCTTTTGGTTGTTAGTTTTTTTTTAACATTTTCATATATTTTAAAGTAATCCATATTACATATTTTTGTCATTTGATGCTTTCAAAGTAAAATGTCATTTGTAACCACAGAGAATAGAAACTTTTGCAGGCTTCTTGAATTTTGTTTCAACCCCCCACTTTGCTGTCCCACTTTACTATGCGCTCCCCCATTTTGGTTACTTGCCATAGGCAGGCAAGTAACCTTTGCAGTCAAGTTGACGTGTGTGTGTGTGTGTATGTGACACCCTAAGATACTTTATTTTGCTGTTATATTTTGCTTGTGGCTACCCTACAATTAGTACAAGGACTTTGTTGTTTTAGTTGAGGTCAAAGTTCATTTGGGGTCATCAAAGGTCACAATATGCAAAGCCTTATAAACACAAACCTTGTAAACACAATATCCCAAGATAGGTTACATCACATAGTTCATATTGGGTATTTGTCTTTCTTATAGTGAGCAAAAGAACTCTATTGTTGTGGGTGGAGGTCAAAGGTCATTTGGGGTCAGCAGAGGTCAAAATAGCAAAAGTACTTTATCTTGTGAACTTAAACCTTCAAAAGAGATTATATATGCATGTACCCAAATGATAAGTAAAATTACTCCACAATTTGCTATATTGGTGAAAGCTCATGTAAGGTTTGCTGGAGTCAAAACCCTATGAAATATGTCAAGGTCAGGTCTTATTCAAGATTTGAATCTTATGCTGATTTGACTTCCCCATGTGTGGTAGGAACCTACTTGCTGTTTTAGGTGGAGGTCAAAGGTTGGCTTAGGTACATGCAGTTAGAACGTCAGCCAGGGTTTGCTTGCAATCCTATTCTTCTGCATATAGTAATAAAATAATAATAAAATAGTACTTATATAGCGCGTTCATCAGCAACGCTGCTCGAAGCGCTTTACAGGAATTGAAACAATTAATACACAGTAAACATTTAAAATACAGGAAACGTTCAAAAGCAAATAGTACAAAAATATCGCCTAAAAGGTATATACCATAAACTCATAAAAGGATAGAAAAATACATTAAAGCTATGGTGATACAAAAAATACTTTACAGTTCAAACATCAAAGGCAATTCTAAAATAATATGTTTTCATCGAGTAGTATCGAGTAGTATAAATTAGTATCGAGTAGTATCGAATGTTATCGAGATCGCAATCTCGTAATCCAATGATTTCAATTGTGTATTTATACTTAAAGTTATCGCTGTTATTAGAGTTCATTTATAATCATGTTTTATCGACGCTGTTCGATATTAAAATCACACTACCAAATGTAGATTATTTATTCAAACTTTCATTTCAAATATCGGTAGTGAAAGATATTTTAATGTAGAACAGTTCTCCAGTTTTGTTATTATCATACATGCATGTATGTAACACTGTTAATTATAAAGGAGATAAAAACACCAAGATTAACACCTGGGTAACGTGTGGAGAATCGAAGAAAATTCATCAATTATTCATCCATTGTCCTTCATTAAGTGAAAGTTAATCTCAGCAGTTACCAGTAATACTTGGTAGCAGGTCCAAATCGGGCCCGTGGACCTATTCAAAGTCGTTCACTTTTCCTTTATTTTATATATATTATGAAACTGAGATTACATTATTCTTTGTGTCATATTTCTCTGGTCCCCCTAACTAACTCCGCACCCCCCCCCCACACACACACAATTGACCCGGGCCCTGCTGATGTAGACCGCTCTGGCTCCTTCTCATTGGTACAAAGACAAAACGTCGGCTAAAAGCAACAATGTGAATTGAATGTTCTGTTTTTTTTAATGAAGTTTATAAAATTAGTAGACTTCTCCAACGAGGTTCACTAGTCT
>JAAAKB020157492.1:0-12244 GCA_010014835.2 Apostichopus leukothele | reverse complement strand
TCCTCTTTCTACTTTTTGGTAGAGCCGGCCAGCTGCTAGTCCCTCCTCTATCTACTCTTTGCTCTTACCGGACAGCTGCTTGCCACTCCTCTATCTACTATTTGGTAGAACCGGACAGCTGCCAGCCACTCCTCTATCTACTATTTGGTAGAACTGGACAGCTGCTAGCCACTCCTCTATCTACTATTTGCTAGAATCGGACAGCTGCTAGCCACTCCTCTATTTTATTGATGAACCACACCACATTTGTCCTTAAAGCCAAAGCAATTAACACTTCAGGAGCTAACAAGATCTAAATTTCAAAAGACTATCATATCTTTCGGTTATATATTTCAAATGGAAACTTGATGAATCGACAAAGTGCTTAAACAGCACAAATGAAACAACCACTTAAAAGGCAAATTGTCAAAAGTGGAATGCTAAGGGGTTTGCAGCATCCTGCAGTCTGTCAAGCTTTGAAGTACTGTATGCAAAACTTTCATGATCGATATTGCCAAGTGAGTATGTCATTATAGAAAATGAAACTTCACATTTCATATTCTTTAGACTTTCATGAATAGTGCATGGCCAAACTAAAATATCAAAGTTGCCGAGTAGTGATTTTTTGACAGCAAACTGCTTAATTTTACTAAATTTGTTTCTCATGCACTAATTTTTTGCAATCATCATCACTTATTATATTTCTCAATTAAAACATTTTAAGAATGGTTTAAAAACTATTACCTAGATTTTACAGGAATTTCTCTATTTAAACAAAACAAAAACCCTGACATACATCAGTTCTATGAAACTTTCGTTTTCATAGAAAGACATTTAAATCTTAAAATCGACCAATCATATGTCAGTAAATACAGCTCTTCATAAACCTTTTGTCTATAAACATTTGCTGATTAGCAAGAATTGCAAAACTGATTACCAGGCGACTTTCTATCCTCAGCTGTCATACAAGTTTCCCTTTTGAAGTTCACTGTGTCTACATATACACTACAGTGTCTATGTAAACTTTTGTTCTATCAAAGACAATAACACAATCAAGTTGCCCTGCTACTGTATGTACTCAGCAGCTTTTAAATAAAAAGATTTCAAAGCAAATAATTGGGGAATTGGGAAAGCAAATTATCAATTCATCATGCTTTGTGTGATCTTTCTAAAAGTTTAAGATGAGAAACTTGTGTCACTGACAAGATTATTGTTTCATGGTCATCTGACCAAAGTTAGTGCATGATTCTGTAGATATAATTTCTTTTAAGGGTTATTAAATATCATATCATAATATTTGACAGAAAAGAAGATAGTCAATGCAGGTGTGGACCACCACCAACAATGAAAGTGGTTGTAGGTTAAGTGCAGAGAACGCCCCACCTGGAAGACCAGACCAGTACTGAATCAATGCAACCAGTGCCCTATAAATAGTGAGTGCATTTAATATACAGTACAGACCCATCCATCAACATTGAAACATCTGTTATATGTACAGATGTTCCCAGACAAAAGCACAGACAAAAAGTATTTCAAGAAAAGAAAATCTTAGACTTACCGAAGTCTTTTTTGTTTTACAAAGAAGACCATGTTGTAAAATGCAGCATGAAAGGAAAGTGAAATGAAAATTGTTAATCAACTGGAATTAAATCCTTTCAGAGAGGACTGTTAGCTCTCTGATCTCGAAACTGTGGCGATATACTGTATACTGTCTGTATTCATCGGGAAAAAGGCTGACATACATAATCATGTATCTTAACACGTAAACATCCGTTACTCAAATATTAACATGTTAGGCTACTATACACTGCACTGTACTGTATGTAATTTATACATGTACAGCATGATACAGGAAGCAGCCGATGCCATTTTGAAAGTCGACAACTTCACGTCTGGAGAGAGTTTTAATAACTATGGGAAAAGATTATAATTGATGACAAAATAAGCATGATAAAAAGCAAATATTGAGGAAAGCAAATAACTTTATGCGGTAACGCATACATCATTAAGGTTTTTCACCTTGATGAAGTACATAGGTTGGTTGTACTGTAGTTGGATATCCATGGCAACAGTGAAGTAGTCTTGGAGTCAAACAGTCCTAACGCTAGTACAGTACATAGACTTGAAGGTTGAAGGACTTACTAACATGCAGACATTATACAGTCATTTTGAACAAACAAAAAAACATAGATATGTCAATATGGCCACAATCTCAAACCAAAAACATGATACGCACATTAACCTCTTCTTTGACAATTATGATGGAGCTTGGTTCCATTGTGTCCATATGCATCGACTTTTGAGTCTCCGCACTGTTGCTATAGTGATACAGACTGACCGATGAAGCACTTCTTGAATTTTTCATACCATCACTAAATGCTTCCTCTGCGCTTTCCCCCATACAGTCACTTTAAGGTCATGTTTACATGGTAACAAGCATACCCATGCACGTCTGTGATGTCCGCATGAATGTTTTTGTAACCCATTCGACACCGTGCATACCATTTCGCTAGTAAAACGTGTTGACAACATGAAGTAATTATAAACAAACGAGACACCCAGAATTCGACCCCAATCTCGAACAATGGAGGCAGAATTTCTCAAAACCTCAGGTTCATTCTTTCTTAGTTTGCTGATCACAAAGTATCGCCTTTGGGAGAAATCAGTAAGAAGAAGGAGTACCACACGACACGTGCAGTTAAATCATGACGAAACAGCCTGCAGTGATGGATTAGAGTGGGAATATGCGGAGACAAATCGATTTCGATACATAATTAAGCTTCTGCAGCGTATACTAAGCTGGAGAGTTTCATCCAAGACCAAAAAGGAATCAATAAACTAGAATTGCCCAAAATACATGGTTTCAAATTTTCAATGACGTAATTAGCTGCATCTTGTAGGAATCTAACATCTGAAGGGATCCCTTCTAGAGATATGATGCTTACGAGATTTCGACAGAACATTCTCTGTTGCACACTGACATAATTTGGCTATTGAAATCCACTAAACACCATAAAATATTGAAACTCATAACGAGAAATCTTGATGTAGTTTAAAATTCAGCCGAAATTTGAGATAGCATGTTTAGGAGGTTTTCAAACCATATATGACCTTTGACATCTAATGCAAATAATAGCGACCATGTATGTAACATGTGGCATTACATACGATATATGACTTATGAGATACGTACAAGTTTGACTTCTCTTCTTGAGATATCGCGTTAACAAGGCTTTCATACTCAGACTTACACCTCTGATGACCTAAACTGACCTTTGACTTCAATTTGAAACCACGGGGCCTATGTACAAAGTTTGAAATCCATCCAATATTTCATTCTTGAGATATTGGGTTTACAGGGTTTCCACACTTCTATCCCATGCATGATCTCATATGACCTTCGACCTGCACCAAAATTCAATTCAGTATGGTACAGCCACATTCAATATATGAGATATATCAGAGATTATCTTCTTGTGATATTATTTTGTTTACAAAGTTTACACATTTTGACCTCAAATGACCTTTAACTCCACCAAAGAACATTATTTAGGGTTCTTTTTCTTGTAATATGGGTGCAAATGTACCAAGTATGAAATTTGTCCAAGCTTCCCTTCCGCAAGGAGTTATCACTTACATCCAAAGGGTCCATTCAGTGCAATCAGAATTCCAACCCATCCGACTTCTGCGGCACCGACATTGAAGAACTTCTGCCACTCGACGTACAGAGCTCCCATACCTTCCACGTAACCTGTGCAGGAAAACAACCACTCAGTGTCCATAATAAACATATCGACTATAGCACCTTGGCTACAGTATATGCCACGTATTCCGTCCGTCAGATATCCGGGGGATTCCGTGACCTGAGGTCAAATCGCAGCGATTGGCGTGAAAACATGTAATACTTTATAAATAAGCATAATTGTGTCCTAAATATTGCGTATCAGTGAGATTTTCATATTATATAGATAGCCTACGCCTTCAGAATTCATAAAGGAATGGACATGTGTTCTGCGCAGATCGCTATACGCCTAAGAATCACTGGTGTGCGCAAACGGGGCCGAGGACATGCCCACATCCGATCATCAATCAGGCAATGTGTGCATCCTACCGGGTAGAAACGGACCCATTCTACGGGTGTAGCATCACCCCCACCCCCCCCATGCATGAGGGGGTGAGTGGATGAAGAAAAGACATCATCCAATCAGAACGAGTAGCTCCCCCTGCACTGTACCAGGTCTACTGAGACTGCTTGAGTTCGTGCTTGACACAGGTCTTGAATCCAGCCCAACCCACCGGCTGTTTCAGGTGTTCCTGAGTAATAAAAAAGAAAAAGATTTTTATTAAAATTAAAATTAAAATTTTAACCAGAATTAAAGCATCTGGTTTGTGTCCCATTGTCTGAGGCCCCCACCAACCCCCCCCCCATATCACCCACCCACTTCAGATAATTAATTCAGTTGTGCGTTACCAGTAACAATTGTAGCAATTGCCCCAGATCGAAAGTGACACCATTTCAAGACAGCGATTCCATGATGTATTTTCTTCAGTACAAGAATGACCTTTAGCCCAGATAAAGCTAGACCTAGGTGTACAGTATCAGATAAATATGTCAGAAAACCCAGCAGAATAAAAGTACAGAATAGATAATATTTGTAGCAGGTAACTTGATTCTTCATTTTGTTTCGCAGAGTGAAATAACAAAATTCTAATGGGTTACAAACATCTGTTGGTGATTCAACTATTAAATTTAACAAAATATACCATATTAATCAATTAATTGATTGGTTGATGGATTGACAGGCCTAGATATGTTGCAAGACCAAAATATGCGACACAAACCAAACCGTTGGGTGAATGGTCTGAAATATTGAATACTGTAATTGTTACTGGATTAATCGCTACAAATGGGTTTTTTTGGGGGGTGGGGGGACAGGGGGTGGGGACAGGACATGGTGATAGACCCCTTCACTATAATTTGGGCAGTCCTGACAAAGTGAACCTGTGATATTACAGCTATGCCCAAACTGTTTAACATTTTGGAGGATTTGGGGTATTTTCCAAATTTCAGTTTCTACCTCAAAATCAGATGAGGTTTGTCTTTGATGTATTTATATTCTAATTTTAGCTCTTCTTGATTTGAAGTTTTCTGGTTATTAACAATTATATAAAAAAACATCTGAAGCATTGTTTTACTAAACAAAAGAACCAACCATCCATGCAACCTACCCTCCCCCCCGCCCCCGCCCTGATTATCGGTACCTTACCCGGAATCCTCGGTGAGCTCTGTTTTTCATTGCACCCATAAACTCTCTCTGTAGTAATTTACCATCACCTGAGGAGTAAAAAAGAAATGTCATTTCCTAACACATGGTTCTACATGCTCGGGCACACAAACAGACAGACAAACTATGAAACAATAAACACATATATCTTATTCATCAAACAATGATGTCAAATAAAAGAGGTGCCTTTTTCTTTTCTTTTCTCTTTATTCTTGAAAAGGATAATGGCAACTCCAAATTCTTACATGTAGAAGCCTGATGTGAGTCCTTGGTGTAGTATTTCTCACCAAGACACTTGTTTTGACATACACAGAGATACAGTTATTGCAATGACATCACTGCTTATCTTCTGGTCTGTATCATCTTCCAAGCCTAGAATCTCATAATTATAGCCACTTGCTCAACAACAAATATGACAGTGCATAAAATATCTACTGGCTAAAATCAAATTCAATCTTGCATTTTGACTTGAATTAATACCATCTTTTTGTCTATTGGTAAACAAAAATATCTACAGCCATTTAGCCAGATAAATAGTCTGAATTTCGAGGCCTGAATCTTCATCTAACATGATGAAGGGTGAGGTGGGTTTAGCATAGAGTGTGGTGGGGAAGAGTAGAGAGGCAATGAGGAGGGTTGAAGTGGGGTGAAGTTAGAATGAAGGGTTGTGTCAGACGTGTGCAGAGAGAGGTGATGGTAGAGAGAGGTGGGGAGTAGAGAGAGGTAGCTAGTTAGTGGTATGTGTTTGAGTGGTATGTGTTTGAGCGGTGTGCACCAGGGACAAAGCGGAACAGGGTGAAAGTGTTCCAGCAAAGGGCAATGGCGGAAGTAGGTGCAGCAGTATGAGGTTGGTCAGAGTGCTGTTGCAGCGATGTGTGGTGAAGTGGCTCTGAATAATAATCAGAGCAGCAAGGTGCAGGACGAGATAAGTTGACCACTTAGGCTGACATAAGTTGCAAGTGTGGGGTGAGGTGGGTTGCAGTAGGATAAAGTGGTACTGGTGTTGTGTGAGGTGGGTTTGAGACACGGAATGAGATTAAGTGTTGTGTTAGGTGGGTTTGTGGCATGGAATGAGATGGATGTTCTGTGAGGTGGGTTTGAGGCACGACATGAGATTAAGTGTTGTGTGAGGTTGGGTTGAGGCACGGCATGAGGTTAGTGTTGTGTGAGGTGGGATTGAGGCATGGAATGAGGTTGATCTTGTGTGAGGTGGGTCTAAAGGCATGGAATGAGATGGATGTTCTGTGAGGTGAGTTTGAGGCACAGAAAGAGATTGGTGTTGTGTGAAGTGGGATTGAGGAATAGAATGAAGGTGATCTTGTGTGTGGTGGGTTTGAGGCATTAAATGAGATTGATGTTCTGTGAGGTGGGTTTGAGAGATGTAGGGTTATAGATTTGAATAAGGAATAGCCCATTGGTGACAACAGTCAGGATACAAGAGCAATGTGGGACAAAGCGGGCCTTAATATATGGCTACAGAATACGGAAATATTCTTAATATATTAATGTTAATGTCTTGGCTACCCAAACTGAGACTGAATAAAGTCTAACTTACCGTCTTGGTCAAAAATCTGAAAGACTGTGTGTACTACATGATCAGCAAGTTGATGGCCAGTAGTGACCAGAACAGCTCTCCTAAATTCATCTGTGAGATTAGAAAATCGAAAAACAAAAGTGGATTCATACATTGTAATCTGTTGTTCATATTTTCAGGTTTTCATTTATGTAGATGGAATTTATTACAGTACAGATGGAAGAAATAAAGAGAAGAATCATTATGAGACTGCATAACACAGTTACGAATAACAAACATTTGATATTAATACTGAATGAGAAAGAAATATGTGAGAGGTTTCAGGTCCTTGTAAGCTATATTCCAAATCAAAATGACTTCAGCCTACACAAATACATACAAAATGTAATGTTGCTGCCTAACTAGTAACCTAACCTATGTCAAAGAAATATCATTCAAGTGCTACATGAACTTGATAGTAGTTTCAAACATTAATATTCATACAAGACAAGTTGATTTCATAGTATAAATATTCGTAACAAGTTGAGTCATTTACATACCCCCCCCCCCCATACAATGTCTGGGTAGTATATTGCATACATCCTCAGAACATTTATTAAGAGTTGATTTCATACTATGAATATTCATAACAAGTTGAGTCATTTACATACCCCCAGACAATAACTGGGTAGTATATTGCATACATCCTCAGAACATTTATTAAGAGTTGATTTCATATTATGAATATTCATAACAAGTTGAGTCATTTACATACCCCAGACAATGACTGGGTAGTATATTGCATACATCCTCAGAACATTTATTAAGAGTTGATTTCATATTATGAATATATTCATAACAAGTTTAGTCATCTACATACCCTCCGACATTGGTTGATCAGCAAATGAGTACATCCTCAGGACAATTTCAAAGTCATCCAAGTTGTTGACAAACTGGAAAAAGTCTTTGAACTGCTCGAACGTTATACCCTGCAGTAATAGTAAAGAAACACAGAAAATATTGAAATCCATTTGGAATGAATATTACAAAGATTGCCATAACTCTTAACTATCTTTAAGATTCCTTTGCTTGTTTATGACTCAAGTTTTTAATACCAACTTAGATCGAATCTTGCTCTGTGTCAATAATGCCCTAATTAACACTGCCTATTAAGTCTGCAAAAGGTGCGGAGTATTTTAGCTCTTAACATCAGACAATAAATTAGTCGGTGCAAGACACTGACATCTTTAGCCCAGAATATTCTATGCAAATAAGAGCTAAGCCTAAAACTCATCAGTTTATAAAAGAACTTTTACGGACATTTGTTATCTGTAGTATCTCATCACATTCTACCACAACCTGACACCAACTCTTTGCACTCACTTCCAGTGGCGGAGCTAAGGGTATTGGTCAGGGGGGTGAGAATGGTCTGTAGGGGCGCTTTCGACACTATCTAAGCGGAGCGCCACCACAGGTTGGCGCGGAACGTACAGAAATTTTTTGAGTAAAGATACTCCCAAGATCGCCGGAAATGACCCTTTCCGGGTCTTGCTAATTTGAGCATTTGTCAGAAAATTACACCAACAAAATGTGACAAGCAATAGGTAGATGAGAGCGCAATAAAAAAGTCAATAATCATGAATAAGTTAAAAGTGGTAAAAAGCTGAAAAGGGCGCCAGCAGTCCATTTGAGTCCATCAGGGGGGGCATACGCCCCCCCCCCCTAACTGTATGGACGCTCCGCCACTGTGTAGTACATTATATAAATATGCAAATTGCAGGGTACCACATCCAACAAGTTACTGCGTGCATATATTTATATATATTTGTACATCCACTACACATGCATCGTTTTGGCAGAACTAAATAGAAATATGAGGGCCGTTCAAAATGTTTCTTTCATTAATTTTAATGCCATGTCAAGGTAAAACTCTATGAAAGCTATGAAAATTCTATGACAATATGTGTACGAACTGCTCAACTGTTACCATTGATACCATTAAAGATGAACAATATATAGGTATGTTATAACTTATATGATATGTATCTAGGCAATGTACAATATCCCTATATATAAATATATATTTTTCTATGTAAATACAGCTCATTCTTCTGTATTGCCTGGAAGCCAAACTAGAAATCAATAAAAATGATCCTTTATTTTCAGTGTATCTTAGTTTGGACAGCTGTTGTGATATATATATTGTTCTATATAATATATATTCCCTGGGATTTTTACAACATGTATTGTTAACTTTTATGTAGGTGTGATAATACCAGCAGAATATAGAGACAAAACGAATTTGAAGATTTGAGTATGTATAAAGACTACAGCATTTATGTCCATACCTCTATCCGGGGATCATCAGCACAGGCTAGAATACTACAGGCTATCTATATAGGTAGCCTGTGGTGATGTGGTGTGTGCATACATACTGTCGTATTGTTTTGGAGTATAACTCTTAGGCACTACTTTAGTAATACAAAAGAGCTGTACCTAATATCCTAACAACTGAAAGGCCTTTTTTTTTGTTATAAAATAATAAATTTTGGAAAAAATAATAAATATCAACTAGTAAATAACAACTGAAAGGCCTTTTTTTGGATAAAATATTAAATTTTTGAAAAAATAATAAATTTTAATACAGATAGCCCGTGCCGTGTGCATGCATACTATCGTATGGTTTTGGAGTATAATTATGAGACCATACTACTTAAGTGATACAAAAGAGCTAAAATGTATACATAATATCCCAACAACTGAAAGGCATTTTTTTTTTATGAAGCTGTTTGTCGATTCCCACATTTGTTGACAAATTTTGTGCTGTGTTTGAGTTTAGTTGAAGAAAACCTTAACTACTGTACATACTAGACTACACATTAAATGGTCCATAGGGTGTGAGAATAGCAGGGGCATAGTATCACAGGAAAACTATGTACTCCCAATAGCTCTTCATTTGCCAAACTTCCCTTTTATTCAAACTTCCTTTTATTGGGGTGTGGGGATGGGGGTTGGTGGGATGGAGGGCTGAAGGTATTGGGGGTAGCTATCAAGAGAAATTAGTGGCATCTCATGGCTTTCTACAGAGGTTTAATAGAGCTACACACAACACAAATTGGAATGTTATCGAAAGGGTTCTTTAATACTCCTTCGTCTTCATGTCAGCATTTCCTCATGAGGTAGAAGCAGGAGGGTAAACAACCGCCCCATCTCCGACCCTTAACTCAACCTCAATCAAATTGAGATCCAATATACATGGGAATGAATATCAATTGCCAATTTGGGAATGTGCAACGTAATATCAGTGGATATGCATTCTTGTTACAGTACAGTACATCTGTCTAGCAACAAGACACATCATGACGTAGATATGTACTGTGGACTTGCGTGTCAACTGCAGTACTATTAGCAATGTATATCATTCAATGCCATTTTACTCTTTCTCCCCTACTGCCTTGACCTGTTTGTATCCAAGCTTTATAGAACATAAACTTTTCCCTTGCAGCTGGCACAAGTTGCTTGTTTGTATTAAAAGATGAATTTCCTGTAGTCCTTCCTGATTGGCAATTGAGTGACATGAGTATATTTGGGTGACATTAATGACTTCTCACTGCTACAGTGTGACATTCCTCTCTAACACTCGTACCTTCCAGGGGCCTCGCCTTGTAAAGTACAGTGTAAGTCAGTGACCGTAATCACCAATCGCTCATTTACAAGGTTCCCCACGATCTTTCTCTAGAATCTGCTCAATGGAGAAACCTAGTTCAGACTCAAGATTAGTCCAGAGATAAACTTGTTATGGTCCCTGAGTAGCTTAGTTACTTGGAAATAACATTTTATTTTATCATGGTGACATCTTCAAAGCTATGGTTCAGGTGGTCTACAGATGCATGGTTCCTTTTCAACCTTTAATATTTTCATAATTAATTTAGGCAAGCGAAGACACTGCACCAATGTTACGGTAATTAATAACACCTGGGTTGGATCACCATTTTTGCTGAAATAGTTTTCTTTTTTATCCAATTGCCAAATATAACAGGAAATGATTTCCCAAATCCCATTTCCATATGAAGATATAATTTCAATTATCAGAAGTTGATTGATTAATCAGGCAAATCAAAGTTGAATTTTGGAATACAAATATCAATCAGGTTTTGAGTGCAAGGAGCTGTTAGACAATATGAATACACATTGTGAAGTTTAATTGGATCCTTATTTAAGCCTGGTTCAAGTTTTGGGATTAACTTTTGACATCTTTATACTTTGGTTGTACATCTCTGTAAACAAACATTGATTATACATCACAGGACATGCCTGGAATGTTATCCTTCTCCTCATTCCCGTGGACTTGAGTTTGTACTTTTGTCTCATCTTTCACTTGCTAGCAGTGGGATGTCCGGTAGGATGAGTGTGGGTTGAGCTAGGGATGATTGGGCAAATGCTTAAAGTGATAGGTAAGAGCAAAGCTATCAATAAAGTTTACAAAGGAGACAGCAATAACTAATAGTTATTAATACCATGTGTTTGATTTTATCATTAAGAAAACTTTGCTAAAGAAAATAATGACAAATATGTGAATAAAAATGTATGCAATTGTAAACTCAATTGGTAAAGATACAGAGATACCAGACTTTTAAACATAGTACTTATCTTGGGAAAGTTCCTCTGAGGTAAGTTTTTCTGTCAATTCAATAAATTTTCTGGGTAAATGACTTTATAAGTTTCAAAAGAATGAGAAATCAAGGAGTGCAAGTAAACAGGGTTCTCTTTAAAACAGTTTGCCTTTGGATTTAGCATATGACAACTTAAGTTGGTTCATATGTCTTTAATACAAACTGCATGAGAGCGATAAAGACAAAGCGCTATGAGATTCTTCAGTAAGTTATTAAGTTTTACTAATAAGTTGCTTGCTAATTAAGTATATTAGGTCAGTAAGGTATCAATTACAGTTACACGATCCCCTTGAACTCTGTCAACTCTTCCAAACTATTCCCAAGTTACTGCATAGTTTCATGAATACTGCAGTTCTTTTTCTTGCAATGTTTCTTTTTAACATCATGTGGTGAAGGATATAGCAGGTTTAACTAGCAGAGCTTACACTTGTAAGGAGTATGCATCTTAAAGGATGATTTTGCAACAAATTAATTTTGATACTGTAGTTTATTAAAAGTTAAAGTCTCTGCTGTCAGTCTAGTGTGTGTTTCTTTGTTTAGATATCAGAAGCTCATCAATCAAAATAACTGGACTACCTAGTTTAGTTTACCTAGCTTTGATTTTCATTGGAATCTGACACATATCACCATTAAAACTCTGCTTGAAGTCATGCTTTGTAAGTGGGGTTGATAACTAAGTTACCATTATTACCATTAAGTTACCATTATACCAGTTATGGCGGAGTGTATAGCCTAGTGGTTAACGCCGGCGTCTCCCAGTCATGAGATCCCCGGTTCGATTCCCCGCCGACAGC
>JAAAKB020157381.1:0-12247 GCA_010014835.2 Apostichopus leukothele | reverse complement strand
TTGGTTTACAGTGTCTTAATTAAAACTAAATAAGTTGAATTTGTAATGGTTGCTTCACTTCTCATTGATTTTCTCCCATTTCCTTCGCAGAAAAATCTTACACAATTGTATGATATCGTTGTAGAGAAGTCACTGGTAGGGTACTTGTCTCTTGCTTACTGTAATAAATTATGTTGTTTTGCCCCAATTATTTACTTTTACTCAATTTGAAATGAACTTTTTGGGCAGCTTGTACAGCGATGTTCCTCTCGACAGGTGATCGTTACAACGAGTTCCACTTATTCAACAGACCTATGAAAGGAGGCAGATTTTGTGGGACATTTTAGGCTTCAAATAATATGTTTTTTATATTCTCTAGATTAAGTAGACTGTCAGAAGGAGATGTAGTTGAAAACGGATTACTACAAAGAAATGCATTGTTACGTCCCAAAGTTGCCGATAAAGACGTATGTCTTAATTTAATTAAAGACGTAATGTCGATAAAGACGTCCATACGACATTTTATCATATGAATAAACATATAGTGATTACATAGAATTATTAACTATTCATACAGTGTACTGACTATTACTATTTACTTAAATGTGGACCTTGTTTCTATAAAACTTTGTGTTTGAAATAAATATGTCATTGAACTAGGTTAATTATCAGAGGAGTGATCAAGTTGCATTTTGGAGAAAATGATCATATTGGGACATAGCACTGTACCCAAAGACTCAACCCCATTCTCCAATAAAAAAAATGATATGAGGTTTTTGTAGTGCTTGTTTATACTTGCTGTCACGCAACAATCTGTACTCCTACAACCTGGTTTCAGTGAAACAACCCTTTATGTGTCATGTGTTCTTCTTACTTTTGTTTTTTAATAATGAAGGCTAACGGAAAACAGACTGAAGACGCTGTTACTAGCGAAGAGGTAATTTCTAAGCAAATACAATACTATTATAGAAACTTTTAAATGACTCTAATTTATGTCACCTTCACCTCGTTTAATACATTAATTAGCATGATTATAAATGAAATGACGATACGTTGATGTTGATAGGTTTTGTTTTTCTTTAGTGATCATTTTTGTAATACATTAAACACAATAAATTATTTTAAGTTTTCTTCTCATCTTAGAATCGAACAGATACCTTTCTACGGGTTTTGCTTGTTAGTGTTACATCTGACAGAGTAAGTTCAAAGATTTAAAGTATGAAGTGTTGCATTAGTAAATGTATATTTACCATTAGTGGACTTCAAATGCACCGAACCACTCATTAAATATTTTGATAAGTGGTTTTCAATGATAATTTCGTTCACGAAGAAGAATTGACGAGCAAGGGTAATGTTCTTTATAACATGAACAACTGCTAAACGTAAATAAAAGCGATAATTGCCAAAAGGTACCTACCATTTCTTAGAAAACCTGTTTGTGGCCGTATACATAAAAACCACGCTCTCTCGCTTAATCTGACAACATTTTTTTTCCCTGCAGATATCTGTTAACGACTTAACAAAAATTGCCAAGCAGTTGGTGAATGCAAAAAAGGTAACATATGTGTTATTATATAATACATAGGTGTTGGTTAAGTATGTGTTCTTGTAAATATGAAATTGTCCCATTCCTTTCTATATGTGAAGAAAAACACGTTTAGATATAATTTTGTAATAAATGATAAACCTAGACGTTGTAGCGTCTGGCCTGACAACCTAAGGAATAAAGTAAATTATCGACCAACAATATATGCCTGTTTTACTGTTTTTACTGTTTGTCAACAGATAGAAGAACATACTTTCTTCGCCGTTGTTTCACGAAACACCAATGAAAATTGGGTAAGGTAGATGTGGTATTCCTCCGTGGTAGTTATTCTATGGACATTTATTCTATGACAAGAAATTATACATGTATGCTTTTTCTTCTGTAGGCATGTTTATTATTTATTTACCTATCTGGAGGCGCAGATATTCATGTTTCGTCAAATTAATTATTATATGATGAAGCAGTGCTTAAAAAGGTTTCTTTCATCTTGCAAAAAAGTGCAAAAGAATAAATTAAAAGAATACAATGTTGACTACAACCCTCACTTTAGATTGCACTGTTGCTGTTGTGTCGTTATCATGCAGAAGAAGAAAACCACAGAAAGAAAATAATTATGCAAATTGTACTGTCATATTCCCAAATTAAACTTTCTTGTTTTAGAATTGATGACCTAACTTAGATGAATGTATTAGCACAAGCGAACTTTGTTAGCACCCTCAGAGTCTCGAGTGCAAGAAAAAACCCAATAAGACTTAATCTTTAACAAGATGTTTTAGTTCAGTTCGAAACTTTAAGCAACACAGCATGTTGGATATAGCACAACCAGATGAGCCATTCAGATTTATAAAAGTATGAATATCATTTAGCATATAAAAGTTTTCATGTCTTTCAGCTATCGATAGATGTCCTCAAGAAAGTTTTGAAGGAAAGCTTGGAGCAAACTTTGGTAGGTCTTGTCTCAGTTTATATATGCCTGCGATAATGCTTGGTACTTTTCAAACAATATTTTCTCCCCAGTGGTATTACAATTCTTATATTTCTTTTGTTCCAGATAACTGCTAAACAGTTTGTAGAACTAATGACCAACGTTTATCTTCATAAACGAGTAAGAATATCTTGCAAATTTGCAATTATTTTGACATTTCTTTGATTTGATGTATGAAATAATATGCTGTAATTTAATCTGTAATGGAGTTATTTTCAATATTAGTATTAGTCGTGTCATTGGTGTGAGTCACTGTTAATATGTATGTTGTGAACTCGATAATATTGCCTTATGAAACATATTTTCCGGGAATGGGGTGATAGTAAACACAGTTCGATTAATTACTATCTAAACGTTTTACACCAACCCTGATCTTTATCAACAGATTGAAGATAAAGATTACGTGCAGACTACCGTATTTCTTGTTGATAAGAAACAGGTAAGTAGTTGGATGCGATTTTCAGTTTTCTTTACTTGCTGTGATACCTAAACTAAGGAATAATTTTCCCTTCCTACAAATCAAGGAGAGACCAGCCCAACTCGGATCATCTTAACAATTGAAATAATAAAAGAAAGTGTATATACGTAGTGTGTCATAATCTATGCGCACATGATCTGATAGAGAAAAATACGATTGACAGTAAAAGACCTCAACCATCCAACCAAATTATAAGTTGTTCCAGTCGTTCATAAAAATGTTTAGTTTGCATCATGGTTTTAACTTATACTGTCCCAACGTATTCATATAACCAGTGAAATAATAGCCAAGTTTTTCGCTGCATTCTCAGATAACACTCGATCAGATTTTTCAGCAACTAAGGACTACTGAAGAGGCTAATAAAGTAAGTTTTGCGTTTAATATTGATTTGTAAATTTCGTAAGATAAGAAAATTTTGTTCTCTTGACCATATATGCTGATTAAGGACTAATAAAGAAGCAAATCAAGTAAGTTATGAGTTAGTAATTGTTTTTAAAATTTGTAAAGGTAAGAAACATATATATGCTGAGCCGTTTACTGTTGTTTCTACATTCCAGCAGTCGGCTAAAGGAATGACGATGGACGCCACTCTCCACTTCTTCATTAGTACAAAAACTGTAAGTGGAATTCATACCAGTTGTTGAGAAACATTTCAATGTACCATCTTTTAAAGACATCTTGCAGTATATCGTTTTTATTGCATAGTTCTTTAGCCTTTTTTGTGTAATTTTCCCCGGTCACTTACTTTTACTAGAGCAATGCAATCAGAAAGATGATAATGGTATGGTTAATGGTATCTTTAGCTTTTACATGACCACAAATTATGTATCATCTCCTTTCCTTGTACTAAAATTTGGTATATCAGGTGACTCTGGACGATGTAGCAAATGCTATGAAGAGGAGCTATATTCTTACGATGGTAAGCACATACCCTACATTATTCTGATATTCGTTATATGTTTATCTTGACTTATAGACATTCCTTAACATTACAAATATCAACAAAATGTATACTAATTACTGGATAGTTCCAACACCAGTAATGAACACTCCCCCACTTACCGATATCTGATTCAATACTTGACTACATTAGTATAAACAATCCGTCTGATTGGCATTATGTATAAACTATTTGAATTTACTACTTTACACAGACCCCATTTCAAGAATTATGCGAGGCTCTTCTGACTCAACATATGCAGAATAAGGTAACTTAATTGTTAAAGTTTGCTGATTGACATGGTAAATTGTATGCCATTAACTGTGAGATAATTATTATAAAAACAAAATTGTAAGCGTTATTGCATTTTATTTCCTCGATTTCTGTTGTTTTCTAGATTTCAATTGCCACCGTAATGGAGGTCGTCGGATATAAACCAGATGCAATGGAAAATAAGGTACTAGCCTTTTTTTTTTAAATAATCTAATTTCGTTATGATCACCCAGTGCATGACCCTCACTAGTATGATATTTTTATGATAAAAACAAATAAGTGCGTCCTTTTTGCAAATTTTGATTTGGTTTCTTTTGTCTGGTCTTATATTTAATAGTTGTATAAATTTCACAATCGTTCGAGTAATTCTATGTTCTATTTACAGTATGTCTGCCTTTTCTACTGCGCAATATGCACTGGTATAAAATTAGTTGAGACCTGTTAGAAACTAAGTTATATGACATTTTAATGTAGTGATACCTTTAAGGATTGTGACATTCAAAATGGTACTTCAAATTAAAGTTATTATCTGCATGTTGTTAAGCAATCTGACGTGTTATTTTTTGCAGATTTCATATCCATACATGCTTCAAAGTATTTTGCATCGATCGATACTAAAGCAAGTAAGTGTCCTTTTGAATAAATTAAGAACATAAAAACCGATAAATAAGAGTAGTTTGAAGTAAAAGTGCCTTGAACCTCTATAAAGCAAGTAAAAGTTTAGTAAAACGTACAATGCCTTTAAACTTTCATTACGAAGAGAATTGTGGAGAAATATGCAATTGATCAAATGATGTTTCACGATCATAGTATTTCGATGTAGCACCGAACATGATTTAGTACCTTATTTACTCTTAACAAATAATTCCATTTCCCAGTCATTTAATTCCATTCATAAGATCACGTATCAATCAGTAGACATAGCAATCTCATATGCCAATATATGATGACAGTCTTTGTTCGCATCTTTACAGGACGTGAAAGAAAACTTATTTGAACTCTTTAGAGATATCTTGGAAAAGGCGCTGGTATGAATAATTTGTTTTTGTTTTTTATCAGTTTTGAATATTTTGTTTGATAATTGTATGTTTGTTCCGATGTCTTGTGCATTTCATTTTTTCTTCTTTTCACGTTTGGATGATAGGCATTTAACATATTAATTCTATCGTATCTCGCGACCGTCCATACATAAATCAGTATTGTTAGTGAAGTCATAACCGTATTCAAATTCAATCTGAAGAGGACTGAATGACTATATAAGAACGCATTGCTCATATAGATTATATCGAGATTACTGGATTCTCAACGGTTTTCTTTCTTTTGGTAATAATACTTTCAGACTGATAAAGGACAGCATGGAAAGGAAATTCGAAGCCAGCTAACGGTAAAACGAAATCTACAAATGCATGATATTACTTTTCTCTTTAGCTATTTGTTGGCTACATTCGCATTTGTAGAATACTTATATTGAAACATTGTGCATGTTATCGCATATTTTACTAGGAGCAATACCATTTCATACTTTGTTTAATTGATTGAGTAATATGGTCAACAAGAAATACAGTGTCCTTAGCTCCTATTATTTATAAAACGTTTGTCATATTAAATGCTATCCATCTTAGTAATGCACACATGATTACAATACTTCATTTTACTCTTACTAATAGATTGAAAATACCGCTCTGGTGTTCATGCGAGCCCTTTTCTTTGGTCTAGAGAAATTATTGGTAAGTATTCGTATATGAGGTATTCAGAGTAAAATGTAATATATATTGTGTAATATTTATTCGTAAGTACATAATATAGTTATGTTATTTTACTGATTGATATACCTAGCACGAAAGTATAATATTGAAAAGGGATTTATCTTCTGTTTCTTTGTTGTTGTTCTTTCTTCTTAACGTTTATAGATTGATACCAAGGAATGCATGGCCATACTTACATCTAGTGTAGATGACGTAAAGGTGAGAAAGATATATTTGAGAAATAAATGTTACATCTACTCGTTAAAGTCATATTGTTTATTCAACGAGCATAAATCTGGAAAATACTGAATCATATCTGGAGAGTACTAAATATTCGCGTATATGCACCATATCTTATTTTATCAATAATGCTTTTGATATGCACAAAGATGGGCATTCTTCATTGAATCTACCTTTTACTAAGTACAAAGAGTCCAAGTCAGTCGTGACACTGTGTTTGCTACCAAGCACTTAGTACGCAATATACACAAGTATTGTTTAATCCTAGTAGAAACTTTTAAAGTACCACCCAGTTCATGATAAGTTAAACCAACTTTCCACAACATGACAGATCTCCAAGAAACTACAGTTTGTGTGTAGGGAAGGATCTGCAGGTCCTTGTGTCTAGTCTAGTTCAGTAGAGAAAATACTTCCCAATAATGGCATTTGTTGTTGAGGTGAGTGGCATCGCAGAATTAGTGATAAATGAGGGATAATGAAACGAGGGACATAATGATATCACTGATGCAATGACGGTATTATAACAAAAATCCATTAACAAGTTTAGCATCCTCTTAATATTCAAATACCTCCCTTCATTTCTAAACAGATAAAAAAGACTGAGTATACAACTGCTATCAATGTGTATATGAAGGAACTTTGGGTAAGTATTATGCTGAGTTGTAACAATGCTGCAAGATGAGAAGATTTTATTTCTGTAATATCGATAATTTAACCTTAACCTGTTGTATGATAACGTGATGTTTAACATTTTGTTTGTAGAAATATATGTTATCTTACATCATACAACATGTTCTCAGTGTTTACGGTGGTCATATCAAGATGCTGTGTTGAATTCGTTTGCGAGATGCTAGATCGAAGTCAAATCTTTGTATGTACTCCTTATGTTCCTTTGATTAACATTAACATGACTTTCTCTTCATGTTTTCTTGTTATTAATTATTTTGCATATGCGAAGAATCTAACGCCACTCACTTCATTCTGTTAACAGGCAACTGTAAATGTATCAACTGAGATACTTCATATTAGCCTGCGTGAGAAGTTGGTGAGTTGCAGTTTTGGAGATTATTTGAACAATGCATTTGATCAATAGCCAGTCTAGAATTGATCATGTGACTTTAAACTGTATAACATGCCATATTTTCTAATTTACAGATTACAGATGATGTTCTTTCTTCAGAACTACAATGGTTACTGCAAAAGAAGAAGGTAATTTTAATTGACCTTGGCATATTCAACTTCTTTACAGCAGGGACGTAGCCAGAAATTTGAAAGAGGGAGGCAGAATTTAAAAGGGGCACTTTTCACAAAGAGAGCATTATTACACTTAACAAAGCCCCATAATGTACAAAGTAAACTTTTTCCCAAAATGCCTCCCACGTTGCATGAAATAAACAATAATAAGAGTATTGTATTGTGTAGCAGACGAACTTTCAGGGGAAAGATTGAGAAGAGTCGCTTTGCTTCCTTATACCTTTAATGATATTTCCTGCTTTTAGTTAAGTTTTATTTTTCAGAGTACTAAGGGGGGGGGGGGGCGATCGCTCCCATTGCTCTCCCTGGCTACGTCCATGCCTTACAGTATTGCTTAATTCTTAAAATAAATATTTTTCAGCATCATACTTCCATTTACGGAGAAACCTTCTAACTAACATACCGTTCTGTTTGCAATAGTTGAAGTACAATGACTATAAGAAGATCATCGACGACTGTCTGAGTGAGAAAATTGTAAGGTTTCATTTATTTCATTGTTAAACTCTAAAAGGGCAAAAGCTGATCAATATCCATGTTATGCACATCTTATCACAATTCCATATCGAGAACTGCCAACTACTCGGGCCATGTTTTCTTTTAAGTATAAGAATTTTAACGTTGATGTTATTCCGTAATATTAATATAAGTATACTTTCAAAATTTGTTCAGTTTATCCCACATTCAGCATTGGTAAATTTGTAAAAAATGTTTTATGATAGTTTGAACGATTCGTCTACACGTATAATCCTCCTCAATTCTCCTCTCATTTCAGTTGACTGAAAACTGCTTCAAGCAGATGGCAGCAGTTGACATGGCTAACGATGAGGTAAATAAAATAATAATTACATTTCGGTGTATACTAACACCAAAATCATAGGGGAACATAACATATTGCAACAAATATATCAGTTCAAATACATTTTCTGTTCGGATTTATTTGAACTAATACTGTAGTTTATTAATATATTTCTTGTGTCGTTCTGCAACGAACTCGTAATTAGCCGTAGAAGTGCAAGTTATATATTAAAATTATTATATAAGAATATAGAACAATCATCAATTCTTGAGTTTCTACACTAAACTTTGATTTGTAAATTATCATTTTGTATATTATTTCAAGGCTAACGGAGAGTCCTGGTTGAGAGATTTTGCTTCCCTGTCGAAGAAAAAGCTGGTAACGTTATTTGTTTACAACTTTTTCCACGTGTGTCAATTTATCCAATCCAATTGCCTAATGTCCATTGTGTCTACGCCCACAACGTACACTATGAGAGGTTAACAGTCAGTCTGTAAATTCTGATACTTGACATG
The DNA here is from genome assembly GCA_010014835.2 of Apostichopus leukothele. Taxonomy (NCBI): domain Eukaryota; kingdom Metazoa; phylum Echinodermata; class Holothuroidea; order Aspidochirotida; family Stichopodidae; genus Apostichopus; species Apostichopus leukothele. The sequence continues at coordinate 3,496 of JAAAKB020157381.1, read as the reverse complement.
AAGTGACGTTCTCCGTTATTTTCTATGTAGATAAGCGACGAAGCTAGAACAGAGCTGCTCAATGCAGTCATCAAGAAATGCTCGGTAAGAACGATATTCAATGTTCTTGACGTAATATGAATAAAAAAATATAAGATTATATAAGAACGGTAAAGGTATAGGCTAACATACATTAAAAGCCATATCCATTACCGTCCTATTTACATTTGTTTAATTTAACAGATCTCGAAAACGGACGTGAAGTCAATTTTAGATATACATCTAGTGAGTATTCTTTCTTACGGGTAGTTTCTCATGATGTTGTCTTTATTGTTACAGAATTATTTTTACACAATTTTTTTTCCGTTTGATAATAAATACGTTTAGTTTCATACCATTATTCTCATTGTGTTGAGAATGGGACCGAAAGAACTATATTACGCTGTTTATTTTCACTCTATTATGTAGATAGTCTTGTGATAGCTAAATTCATTTCTTCCTCAGGGTGATGTTGAAACACGAAAGCAGTACATGGTAAATCTTAAGGTGGGTAATACGACAAATTGTACTCTCATGCTATAAGTGAAGATATGCCAGATACACGAAGGAAGTGTTAAATAAATAAATGTGTTTATTACTACTATCACACAATAAAAGTCACGTTAGGCTAAATGATTAACATTCATTAAAGACATGGAACAGTAGCTATAATACTATTGCAACTGCACAAACAGCTAAAGAGAGAACGGAAGTGATATTACTTTTCCCTCTTCCTCTATATACATGCCATCGGCATTATCACGTACCAAGTTGTTCAAGCAACTGAACAAACGTTCTAAACAAAAACACTACTAAAAAGCGTTTTAATGGGTTCTGTTCTCTTTCCTTTTGTCTAATTTTTTTCAGTTTCCCGGGATGATGAAAAGAGCCAAACAAGCTTTAAATTAAACATGTTGACTATGACGTGGGTTGCTTATCAGGTAAGACCAAGTTCGCAAGAAAAACTGAGTGATACATAGATTTTTAAAAATTATGGTGCTACATCAACTTCATACCAAATGCTGATATGTTTCATCCAAACAGGCCGAATCAGTATTCCGTCTCAAAATAACATATGTGCACGATATTTAGCATGATCATATTGTGTTCTACCAGAGACTGATTTGATTACAGACAACAGCAACTGCATTTGGTAGTATTATTTACTTTTATCTTTCTAATAGATCCAAACTGTTGGCAAGGGAACAGTATCTGTAGATAGCAACCTTTAATTACACCGTCGGTCTACAGATTACAACAGTTGTTACCACATCTCGTGTATGATTCGTCTTCGATAATATTTTTGACTGTTAACTGTTAACAAAGAAAATATGGAAGAGTCAGTTTCAAAGATCGATCAAGTGAATGATTCCAAATTAAATGAGTAATTACAGCTCGGAATGTCGAAGCGTCCCTCGATACCAAGAAGGATTTTCAAACTGTAACATAATGTAAAATTGATCTGTTAGCAGTGTGTCTTACCATGGGCCGAAGAAGGTCTTTAGTAAACGCTTGTAAAACAACGTCAATCCCAATTGAATTGCCTTCTCTATGAATTACAGTGTTACCAATAAATTGATTATAATATTATTAAGATAACTTGGATCTGTAGAGCAATTAGTTGTTTAAAATATTTTTATTTTAGTCTGTTTTATCCCTGTCTGTTAAAGCAGATTGTGGAACCATAGCTTCATTTATGAATACTTTGCACTCGCCTCAAACACTTTGTTTGTCATTCTTTTCATTAAACATGTTTCCATCTTTTGACTTTTTATAAAAAATATTGACAAAACCATTTCAGTTTACCGACGACAGACAATGATCAATATTGCAGATGAATATTGATAATTGCATATTTGAAAAAAAAACAGAGCAAGACTATTAATGATTAATTTCCGTAACAACAGCTTCCCATTGCTTAATTGCGACTATGGTCGTTCGACGTTGTTCTGAAGCAAAATTATTTTGCTGTATTTTAACATTTTTAACTATTATTGCAATTATCAATAGAGAAATACGTGTACAGAAATATTTCTTGTGAATCGAGTTGCTAACAGTTCAATTATAGATAAATGGGTTAAATATAAATGGGTTATGAGATAAGTGAAAGACATTCTCACAATATTAGGCATCCTCATATTTCACATAATGCATGAAATCCACGTATAGTCTAATTTACGTGTAGTAGCTATTTTTTACTGCTAGCCTGCTTACCTTTGCTTTATGGAGTAAAATAAAACATATGTAAGGATTGCTACCGTTGTACGATGTGTGTCTAACTTCAGAGAGGAGAACTTGATTGTGTACACTACACGAGAGGATGCACCACTTAACATTTGAATAACCTGTTACATGTTACTGTATCATGGCCAATATAAATTGTAGCATGTGTTTCCCACGTTTAGCTGCCACAATGGATTATTATGACATGCATTCATGATTTTCTTTCATATTGCATTCAGTAACTTATATGTTTGGTGACTCTTGGGAAGTATTTTCTATATTCAGTATATAAATCATTTGAGAGGGAGGAAAGCTAAATCAATGTTTCACGAGATACATATAGTAGTGTTACCTGATTTCATATATGTCACGTTTAATGTTTGTAATATCACTGAAAAAATGTTACCTGTTATGTTATGTTATGTTATGTTACTTTTTTAAAGAGTTTGGAACTGGTAGTGATATTTAATTAGTGTGGTATGTATATTGTGTTCTTCAATAACGCCACAAGTCATTACAATACAATTTGTAGTTCAAAAACAAATTTCTTTCAAGTTAATATTACTTGCAGTACATTCCGATGTTGGGTACGTGGTGCACTTTATTACGTTTACTTCAAAAAAGAATACACGACAGTCCCTTCCATCCTCACGGGCCCCTTGTTTTGTCTCTCTTAACGTTTCAAGTTATAAACAACTGAAGTGCATTCCGGTGTTAAGTACGTAGCGGTATGTTAAATGTGTACCATCATCTTCAAAAAGATGTCCTGGTTATACTTATACTTTCTCCATCCAAGACCATGTTCTGTGTTTAACAGGTCTACCTAGTCTTCCGCCTAATAAATGCAAATTCATGTATCTTTCATTTAAATTTGCAGTCGTCTCAAAAAATGAATATATGAACGAATCAATTGTAATTAAGATGGGTTCTCAGGCTATTGATTGACTCTAGCATGTTATTTGGGGGAGGGGTGGTACTCGTTTTTATTTCAATTTCTCACATCCTTAGCCTCGTGTTTCTTGAACAGAAGTTAGGAAAACTTGCGGCCTTGAAACACCTCCGTATATCATGGTATAATCCACCGTGAATACAGATGAGACGTGTTGACATTACACAGATATTCATTCATACTTAGTAAAGATTCCTAAATCCTATTGGTCCATTCAGGTCAGCTGACGGTGGTTAATCCTGTGAGTAACGCACGGTAAAATTACGGGGCATCACTTTAATAAATCTTTGGTTATATGTAACCAAA